>MU754384.1:35286-50736 GCA_026770625.1 Nicotiana glauca
TCACCAATAATAACTTACCTTGGTTAGTAGGTTCATTTTTCAAGTACCAAATGTTCACTTGAGAGCCAAGAACCTAACCCCTTTTCTCAAAGTGCAGATATGTACTGAAATAGCTATATTTATGGTGCTGGGATTCCATGCTCTGGCCATGCGGCACATAGCCATCGCATGGACTGTGATTGCACGGCCACCCTTTGGTAAAACAGCCATATCTTTGCATACTGATCTACAATTGACGAACGGTTTGAAGTGTTGGAAATGCTAGAAGAGCTACAGCTTTCTTCAAGGAACCTTGGTGAAATTCCTTATATATCAAGAGATATATATTTTTGAAGTCGGATAATTGTTTTCACTAAATTTCAGGCACCCCATGCAATGGGCATGCGGCACATCCCCTGGCTCCAGGATCTGGACGGTGACATGCAATGCTCACTTGATGGAACCTTTGTCCATTGCGTCACCTCGCTTCTTGTCCAAATCTTTGTGAGTGTCTCATGCCCTGTCCAAATAGGAGACATGCTGGAACTTCCACTACGATTCATTTGCTTCCATTTTTCTTATTCCCTGATCCAAACCTCTTCCTATTGGTTCCTTAGGCATGTTCACATATCCCCAGCTCATTGTCACCCTCGTGTGAGCCCGCACGCCATTTGAGACTAATTAAATCACTTTGTAAACATGTAATTAGCTTGAATTAGATACGAAAAATTTACGGGGCTTTACAATCTCGATAGTTGGTGACGTCATTGGGCTAGAGTGCCTTTCTGTGATGTTATGACTTAGACTGCTGCCTTGAATGCTCGGAATATCTTAACGAGTTTCTTAGTGGATGTTGATGAACTTTGTTTCTCTTGTTATTTGACAGAGCAAATCCTGTACAAGCTGGATCTCAAGCTGAATTTTCACAATGGTTATGTTACATGCACAATGTGGTAAATAGAAGGTACCGCATTGTGAAGCTTTTTCTGTTTTCAGCTATGCATCTTTTACGTCAAGAAAGAGGACTTAAAACTCTTAAATATGATGTGAACACATTGGCCCCCAAACCCTTTAACTTGAATCTCGTTAGTGCAATCTTATTTGAAACTTCTCCTCTTTTAACCCTATGTTCATGACCTTTTCTTCTCCGTTTTCTGATTAGTGAACTTGATAAATCCTCTTGATGTCCATTATAGAAAAAATTTCTGCAGTTGAGTATGCATCCAGTTTGTGACAGAACTAGTTTTCTTGATTGCTTCCCAATCTTGTCTTCAATGGGTCTTTTAAGTTGAAAGTTTTTTTCATCGGGTTAGTTCCTGTCTGCTTGAAGTTTGAAAACTTGGTATTTAATTTATTCCTGTATTTCTGAAGCGAATTCCAACTATTTTATACAGTTTGAACAAGCCTATATTTCCATGTGATCGAGTTGATGCACGATGGGGCAAGCTTGACTGTGAACAACGTGCATGTGATTTGCAAGGGACTGATAAATTTTGGCCATGAGGTACAGTGAAGCTCTTATATTAGGAACAGCATATACAGAAACCATAATCCAGAATTTGTTGTCTCATACAATCCAAGGAAACAAGATACAGATTTTGCTAGCTACACTTAAAGAGCATTCAGTTAGTATTATGTATCTTTCCATTGATGCCTTGAAGTTGCAACCCTTTCCGAGTTGAAGCTCTGTTCACAGGGAATTGTATAGTTATTCTACAAAGCAAAGTGGCATCTGTAACTATATTCTTGAGTGCTGAGTATAAACCATTGAAAGCCTGGAACAAACTCTAGTTGTGTGAATGAACTTATTATGTTTTTTTTGGAAAGTGACAAGTTCTAATTGACCGAGTTATAGGCTGCATCCAACTTGAGAAAGCACTTCCCCAAGAGACCAATTTGCTAATGTGACCTGATATATTGTCTATTTTCATCTTCTTGAGCCGAGGGTCTATTGGAAACAACCTCTTTACTCCCTCGGGATAGAGGTAAGGTCTGTCTACACACTACCCTCCCCAGACCCCACTTGTGGGATTTATTGGGTCGTTGTTGTATAAGATCTAAAGAGCAATTTTAGCACCCCAAACATTTTCTCAAATTATTGACACCTCCCCAAGAGGGAAGGATTCTTTTCTTTATTATGTGAACAAGTATATCTTTGCAGCCAGTAGAACGTGCACGTTTTTCATCCTTCGTTAATAGCCCAGAAGAGTAGCAGTCCTAATTGCAATGTTGATCCAAGAAGAATGTTATATTTGATGCTTTTTTGGAAATATTTGTCTCTGTTATTGAGTAACCATATGTTGACCATTAAATAGTACTTGAATCAAATGGGATAGGGATTGATAGCTCCCATCCTTTATTGTTAATTCAAACGTGTTCTATGGAGAAACAAAAGGTAGCCCTAAAATATCTGTAAGTGCCAACCAAATAGGAGATGATGTCACTGTTTGCTTTTTAAAACTAAAATATATTCTGTCGAAAAATGATAGAAGTGAAAAATAAAGGGTGTGTTGTGTTGGGAAGAAATTAAAAAATAGCAAGATTTACCTCTGGTCGTTAAAAAATAGCCAAGTTTCAAAAGTAATCGAAATTTAGCCACTTTAAATCTGAGCGAAAGCACTGTTCAAAATCCGAAAAAATACGTCTGCAAATTTTACGGGAGTTCCAGCAAATATAATTGTTCAGTATAATATACTGGAGTTTGGAGCACTGGTGCTCCAGTCTTCCGCAAATTTTACAGGAGTTAGCAAAGTATACCGGTCCAGCATAATATGCTGGAGTTCGTACACAAATGCACCAGAACTCCCGTATATTATACTGGACCGATCCCTGTTGTAGCAAAATAGTGGCTATTTTTTATTAACTTGGTAAACGCTAGCTATTTTTCATTGACCAGTGTGAAAACTGGCTATACCATGATATTTTAACGTTGTGTTGTAGTTTTGGCTGATCAAAATCAATTTCAAGCCCAATGGAAGAGATGCCTTTTCCATTAAACTTTTTCCTCCTTTTTTTTTGTGGGTTTGTTTGCTTCCTATTAGGAAATATGAGTTTGAGCCAAAATGTCAATATTTTTTGTTTTTACTTTGTTGAAAAAGGGTTAATGACACAATTACCCACAAAAATAAAATTATTTATCCTTACTTATCCATTTATTTTTATATCCATTAAATTAATTACATTTCCTACCCATAATAGTGTTTGTGGGGAGTTTTCTCTTATTTTCCAATTCTTTTTTATTTCTATGCTTGTTTTCTTTTTTTTCATTTTTTTTCTTTTTTTCTCTTTTTCTATTCGCTTATATTTGCCCAAATCGTATTATTGAATTTTTACCATAACTTATTCCACACTCAATTTTGACTCCTTTAATTTTTTTTTCTTTATTTCTTGTTCCTTTTCTAATTCCATTTAACTCCTTTTTTATTTTATTTTCTTTATTTCTTGTTCCTTTTCTAATTTTATTTAAATTCTCTTTTTAATATTCTTTTTCTCATCATAATCTAATTTCATTTACTTTTTTTATTATTTTTTTATTATTCTTGTTTTATAAAATTTAAAAAAGTAATTGATATAGTAAATATTTGTTCATCCTTTTTTTTAATAAAAACAACAACAACAACTACCCAGTATAGTCCCACAGGGTGGGGTCTGGGGAGGATAATACGTACGTAGGCCTTACCCCTACCCGAAAGGGCAGAGATGCTGTTTTCAATCGACCCTTGGCTCAAGAAAAGGAAAAGAAAAAAACAAAAATAAAAGAGCATTATTAACTCCAGCAGAAATCACATAAATAGTTATGTAAACATAAACCATAAATAACATGGCATGCAAAAGGAAAAGATTAAAAAAAATAAATAAATAAAACAAAAGGCATTAGTAACTCCAGCAGAAATCACATAAATAATTATGTAACCATAAACCATAAGTAAAATGACATGCAATAACAACGACCAGTAACTATCATAAGGGGGCACAATATAATACACAAATCATTTACGGAGGGCCCCACCAAACCCCACCCCTGCCCCGGGAAAGAAGTGCTAAAAATTCTAGAAGCCCCTATCCTACAACCCCGATACTAGACCTCCAGACTTTCCTATCAAGGGCCTTGTCCTCGTAAATCCGCATTCTAGCCATGTCTTGCCTAATCACCTCTCCCCAATACCTCTTGCGCCTCCCTCTGCCTCGACTCGCGCCAACCACCGCCAGTCGCTCACAACTCCTCACCGGAGCATCGGGGGTTCTCCTCTGTACATGCCCGAATCACCTGAGCCTCACTTCCCACAGCTTCTCATCCACTGGGGCCACCCCCACCTTCTCCTGAATAACTTCATTCTTAATCTTATCTAACCTGGTGAGCCCGCACATCCACCTGAGCATCCTCATCTCCGCAACCTTCATTCTCTGAACATGAGAGTTCTTTACCGGCCAGCACTCCGCCCCATACAACATGGCAGGTCTAACCACAGCACTATAAAACTTTCCCTTGAGTTTATGTGGCACTTTCTTGTCACACATGACTCCTGATGCAAGCCTCCATTTCGACCATCCTGCCCCTATACGGTGAGTGACATCCCCGCCGATCTCTCCGTCCGCCTGAATCACCGACCCAAGATATCTGAAACTGTCCCTCTTGGCGATGACCTGAGATCCAAGCTTCACGTCCCTGCCTAATTCTTATTTTTTTTAATAACTAGTATAATATACCTTTTATCTTTTTTTTAATTCAATTATTCAATTTGAAATAGTATCAGTTGTCACTTGATCTAATTCAGTGAATATCACACTGACTGTTGCGGAGCACCATAAATTACATAATCAGATTCTATGAACCAACATGTGATTGCCATGAAAACTTTGATCTCATTTCCTACAAATATGAGTACACACTCTATCGTTAGCAGTAACACAACCAGTTATGGAGCAAGAAAACACAATCTACAACCACCAAATCTTCATATATACTAGTTAGAATAGAAATGATAATAAAATATCGAAAAATGCAATCAAAGTATAAGTAGCAAAAAGACTTATAGTACCATATGATACCAATATGGTATACATGTATACCAATAGAGTATATGATTGCTCTAGAATATTGCTACAACTATCTGTGACTATACTACTATACCAAAATATTAAAGGATGCAATAAAAGTATGAGAAAATTACATGCTCGCATTACAAGATAAATATTCGCAAAATAACTTGCTCTATATTAACGGGATATATAGTTTTGTGGGGTCGTTCCAACAATTGCCTATAACTATAAAAATTATTACATAATACACATAATCTATGTCCATCAGCACAAAAATTCCCAGCACTGCAAATCATGTTCATATAAATAATTCTAGAATAGAAATCACTTAAAATGTAGATAAAACAACCAATAAAATGTTCAAACTACCATATGATACTAATATGGCATATAACTATACCAACATGGTATACAATTATACTGGTAAATTTTCGCCAACTATATGACTATACTACTATTACACAACACACATACATAAAGAGAATAGTTAAAAAAAATAGCATATTAATATAATAAAGTATTTCAAGATATTGTACTATATTACTATTATTAAAAGAAAATCAAATAGTGTATCAATTAACTGCAGTTAATATAACCAAAAAAAGATTCAACTAACATATAATACTAATATAGTATATAACAATACTAATAGGGTATATAGTTGTATGGGATCCTTCAACAACTATAAAAACTGATACATAATACACAAAATCTATGTCCATATGTACAAGAAAATCCAACACAGCAAAATATGATCATATAAATCATTTCAGAATAGAATTCATTTAAAAATATAGCTAAAACAACAAAAAAAAAATATTCCAACTACCATATGATACCAATATGACATATAATTATACCAGTAGGATATACAATTCTACTAATCAATTTCAGGCAACTATATATGACTATACTACTCTTACATAATACACATGCATAAGGAGAAAATCAAAACATAATGTACACATATTAATATAATAATATATTTCAAGATATTATACTATAATACTATTATATAAAATAAACGCATAAGAAAAAATTAAAATGATTACATAATACATATGTTTAAAGGAAATTTAAAAAATTCAAGATATTGTACTATTCTACTATTATTAAAGAAAAATTAAATAATGTACCAATTAAATATAGTTAATACAACCAAAAAAAGGTTCCAACTAACATATATAATAGTTTAGTATATAGATATACTAACAGGGTATACAGTTGTACGTAAAGAGTTTTAAAAAGATTTTTTTTAATTCAATTATTAAACTGAAATAATATTAGTTGTCGCAAAATCTAATTAACTCAATTTAGCGTGTCATCGATTATACTAAAATTTAGATATGTTATAATAATATACTATATATCATTTTGAAATGGTGAATAAATTAATAAAAAAATATCCAATTGACACGCAAATCCTATTATGAAATGAGAAAGATAGAAGAAAAATATTTATTTATATTTGAGAAGACAATAAAAGAGAAAATAGTTTGGGGCAATTAATGGAGTTTCATGTGATCCGGGATTAGAAAGGAAAGGATTTTGAAAATAGGTAGTTGGGTAAATACTTTAGATTGCATAGGTACTGTGACGCGGCGCCTTCCTGAGATTCTTTGGAAGGGCGACGTAAGACTAAGCAATTGATGTCAGTGCAATTTCTATCCACCAACTGAGGTCCCCTCCGTACGCTAGACTAGATTGTCAGTGTCGTACGGGAAAACCAATGCCAAGAGCAATTGAGAGAACAGAAATGAGAATTGAAATTTAAAGAAATCTTGATTGCATTAATGAAAGCTATTACAGAAAAGTAACGCGTTGTCGAGGGGGAGAGACACTAGTACAGAGAATTGCTTGCTTGCGTGAAAGTTTTGATTGTTTGATCCCCCCTAATAATACTTAAAAAAAATAATCCAAAGCTACAAGACTAGACTAGAATACTCTAGAGAAACATAATGGAAGTACTTGAAATAAAACTACTCTATTACAATGAAAATGACTTAGTTTTCTAAAAGGCAGCAACAAGTTCGTTTTCAGCAGCATCGTCTTTGGCATCACGGTCTGCGCGCGCGGTGTTGTTGGAATCTGCCTGTGGCTGGGCACTGGCGATGGATATCGGTGGGGTGACAGAGGCACCTTTGCGCTTGTCACTTGGCGCGGCCAAGACTACGGGGCCGTCCGCAGCGTTAGGCGTTGGGAGGCTTGCTAAGACGCCACGGAGCGCACTCAAGGGGTCATGAGGCACGGCTGGAAAGCCGTACATTCTCCCCCATCTGAGTTGGCGATGTCCTCGGCGCCTTACTTGCAAAATAATCATCAATGCGGCTCTTGTAGGCTTTGAGGTTTGTTCCCCTCTCCCAAGTATTCTCTTCTGCATCACAGCCCTGCCATTTCACCAAGAATTCTTCGTAATCTTTCCTTGAGGCATGAATCACTCTGTCATCAAGGATAGCTTCAACACGCCTTTTTCCAGTTGAATTGGGACCTCGAATACTGGGTATTGTAAGTTGGCTCCTTGAAGGATCCTCCGTGTCTTCTCGAAAAGGTTTCAAGAGACTAATATGGAAGACATGATGAATTTTCCACCAAGTTGGGGTATCCACCCGGTATACAACTTTCCCAATGCGCCTCTCAATGGACAAGGGTCCAATATATTTTTGCAATAGGCGAGGGTCATGGACTCCCGCGAATAAGTACCGCTTTGGGATTTTGACCATCACTTTGTCTCCTACTTGATATTCAACAAAGCGACGATTCTGATCAGCATGCCTCTTCATCCGCTTTTGAGCTTTGACAAGATAGCTCCACACTATCTCCAGATTCCGCTTCCACTCTTTTGAGAAGCTAGTAGCTCTAGGAGACTTAGCCGTGTTTGGTGCCTTCACAGTGTGTGGGAGTAGTGGTTGTTGTCCGGTGACAATTTCAAAAGCGCTTTTGTTCGTACTAGAGCTCTTTTGTAAATTGAAATACAGTTGAGCAGCATCTAGAAGCTTCACCCAATTCTTCTGTGATCCGATTACAAAGTGGCAGAGATATTCCTCACACATACCATTGAACCGCACCGTCTGGCCATCAGATTGCGGATGAAAACTTGAGTTGTGATCAATTTTGACCCCAGGCACTTAAAGAGTTGAGTCCAAAAGTTGCTAGTGCAGCGTGAGTCGCGATCACTAACAATGTCTTTGGGAAGGCCCCAATATTTGACGACATGAGAGAAGAAGAGTCGAGTTGTATCTTCTGCTGATATATATTGTGCGTCTGCAATAAAGGTGGCATACTTGGAAAACCGGTCCACCACAACCAAGATAGTAGTGAGATCTCCGACCTTGGACAATCCGGTGATGAAATCCAGGGAGACGCTTCCCAAGGTCTCTTTGGGACATCTATTGGTTCCAAGAGTCCTTCTTGTGTCAAGCGGTCCGACTTGTCCTTCTGGCATACTAGACAAGTCTTCACATACTGAGCGACATCATCGGCCATTTGTGGCCAATAATAGGTACGACAAAGTAACGCCATGGTGAGTTCTTCACCGGGATAACCGGCCCACAAAGTATCATGACATTCCGCTAAAAGAGTCCTCCGTAGATCTCCTCCCTTTAGAACATAAAGTCAGTTCCCTTTGACTTTCAGAAAACCATCTTCCACGTAAAACAGGCGAGTCTTGCCCTATCCTACCAAATCAACCAAATACTAAGCAGTACGATACTTGGTGAGTAGATCCTATATCTGGTCTTTGATGGAGGTGGCTACTTCGCTCCCCCTTAGGATGACGAGTAGACACACCGATGCTAGATCAGCTCTCTGACTGAGTGCATTTGCAACATGATTTGTCTTTCCACCGTGGTACTCCAGGTTGAAGTGGAATTCAGCTAAGAGTTCCTACCACCTAGCCTGTCGACCATTCAACTTCGGTTGGGTCATGAAATGGCTGAAAGCTGTGTTGTCTGTCTTGACCACAAGCGGTGTTCCAAGAAGATAGTGCCTCCATAGGCACAAGCAATGGACGACAACCAATAATTATTTCTCATGGGCGGCATAACGCCGCTCTACATCCTTTAGCTTCCGACTCTCGTACGCTACAGGGTGCCCTTCCTATAGTAAGATCCCACCAAGGGCATAGTCAAATGCATCTGTTTGTACCTCAAACGGCTTGGCCAAATCAGGGAGGGCCAAGACGGGGCTACTAGACATAGCCAATTTTAATGTGTTGAAGGCCTCCTCTCTCCTTGGTCCCCAATCCCAAGGTGTGACCTTCTTGAGGAGTTCTATCAATGGTACTACGATAAGAGAGTAGTTCTTCACAAACTGCCGGTAGAAGTTGCATAGGCCAAGGAACGCCCTCAAGGCGTGGTCATCCTTAGGTGGCGGCCAGTCTGTGATGGCCTGAATCTTCTGCTGGTCCATCTTAATACGTCCTTCCTCGATGACATGTCCGAGGAAGTCAATTTGCTTCTGAGCAAAGGCGAACTTGGATAGCTTCGCATATAGTTCATGCTCCCGCAAACGAGCTAAGACCTTCCGCAAATGCACTAGGTGTTCTTCCAATGTTTGGCTATATACCACAATGTCATCCAAGTAGACCACCACGAATTCGTCAATGTACTCTCGGAAGACCTGGTTTATCAGAGTGCAAAATGTAGCTGAAGCATTAGTCAAGCCGAACGGCATGACCAGGAAGTCGTACGACCCATATCTTGTTATACAGGTCGTCTTGTGTTCATCACCCTCTGCGATCCGAACTTACCAGTAAACTATCTTGAGGTCTATCTTGGTGAACACCGTCGCACCACCCAGTCTATCGAACAAGTCTGCCATTAAAGGAATAGGGTACTTCTGTGATTTTGTTTAGAGCTCGATAATCCACATAGAGTCGCAGGCTGCCATCATGTTTCTTTTGGAATAGAATAGGGGACCCATATGGGGACTTTGAGGGTACAATGATCCCTGTATCTAGCATTTCCGTCAATTGTCCGAAGCTCGATAAGTTGGGTTGTGACATTCTGTAAGGCGCTCAGGCAGGTGGCTTCGTGCCCGGCACCAACTCAATTTCATGGTCTACAGTGCGCCTAGGCGGGAGCCGCTTTGGCATGTCTTGTGGCATGAGATCTTCAAACTCCAGTAGTAACTCCTTCACGGGTTCAGGAATGGGACCCGAGGAGCGTTCTACATCTTCAATGCAAAGGGTTGCTAGGAACGTAGGTTCATTCCTTTTGACCCCCTTCTTCAACTGCAAGGCCGGGATGTTCTCAACGGCCATCTTCATGGGCAGGCACGGGATAATGCAGGGCTTGGCCCTATTGATTCCCATCATCAGTAGCATGTCTGGAAATGGTACAGGAATGGTGTTGGTTTTCCTTAGGAATTCCAGCCCAACAATCAGCTCAAAGTCATCTATGATCACCACTTGCAGGTTGAATTTTCCTTCGTAAGGTTCAAGATTCACCGGTACTTCTTTGGCTATTCCACCCACTGGCTGGGAAGGTGTGTTGATAGCATTGACATTGCCTTTACCTTTCCCTACAACTAGTCCAAGGCGCACCACCTGAGTCGAGGCTAAGTAGTTGTGGGTAGCACCCGTGCCTATCATAGCCCGAATGGGTTTTTCATTCACCTTCATCTAAACGAACATTAAGGTCCTCTTTTGTTTAAGAGGATTCTATTCATTCGCATTCTTTTTCCCTTTCTTGGTGAGTGGACATGCGTCCTTCTTCTTAAGGATACCAACACTGGTCTCCGCTAATGCCTCAGATATGGAACCAACAATTGCATTTAAGGCACCTACTGGTTCAGTCTGGTCCGCATCGTCTGAGTCGTCATTAGTACCATCATCAATAGCCTGATGGGCGTTCATCTGTGCATGTGGACCCTCATTGTTCCAATGTGGTCCACCGTAATGACGGCATCCTAAAGGAGGCATTCTCCCCCGGTCATTGTTGTTTGACGCAACACTGTTACTGCCTGAGGAAGGAGCTCTAGATTTGTTTGAGTTTCGATCTCCCCCACTTTTGCTAGGACCACCATTGCTTGGTTGGCCCCCTTTGAACCCTGCTCGGTCAGGCGGCCGAGGCCTATCCTTTCGAGCTTCCATTTGTTAGTTGATCACGCCTAACTATGCCTTATAAAAAGGACAATGCGGACGTTACAAATATAACCTGAGTATTATGCCCAGAGTCAAATCCACAGAGAATTAACCTATCAATAACTATATTTAGACCTACTAAACTCTTTAGAATCAATTTCCCAAACGTTGAGAATCATAGTTGATGGTATTTTTAATAACTAAGATTAATAGAAAATAATAGTTGTAAACTAAAGACGCTAAGTTGTAAACAATAATGAGAAAGCACTAAGGTAATGATTTCCCCTATTGATGGAATTCCTTCTATTTATGTTTCATACAAATTCACCAACACAATCTATCAATCATGAACGCTCTTTTTACCGTAAATCTCTCCCGAGTAATCATAGTAATTTACTAAATGCACTCTCCCGAGATACACTAGCAGCTTTGTTTATCACAGTTCACTTAAGATTGCACCCAAGGCTTTGTTATCCCTAATCCCGCCTTTAAACCCGCAGTTATAAATCCCTCTTATACATTAGGAGTGGTGTTGTTCAACATTCACCTAAATATACACTCTCTCCCGAGTTATGCACACTAAATAGGTACAGCTAATTGAGGATCCTATCAATTAACTACAA
The DNA here is from genome assembly GCA_026770625.1 of Nicotiana glauca. Taxonomy (NCBI): domain Eukaryota; kingdom Viridiplantae; phylum Streptophyta; class Magnoliopsida; order Solanales; family Solanaceae; genus Nicotiana; species Nicotiana glauca. The sequence goes on from MU754384.1 coordinate 47,011, forward strand.
CAAACACGTAGTTGAAAAAACAAAAATTAAAACTAGCAAACTATATTCACATAAACAAGAAGTTCATCCCTCAATAGGTTCCATCAACACCCTAGACAAAATATTAGCTACTCATAACTATGGGTAAATAAACTAGAACAATATTCATAATCATAATTGCAAGAAAAATTAACAAAGAAGAAGATATTATGTTTTGGGTGATCTCTCACACTAGTTTTTCTTGCCAAAGTACTCTCTAAAACAACACATGCCTCATTTGGGCGAAGTCTAGTGTTTAAAATAGGGTTTTGGGCTAAAAATCCCGTGTTTTGCACTTAAGTCCCTGAACTTTTCCGCCTCTGCCGCGGTTCTGCCGCGGTTCTGCCGCAGTTACGGTAGAACTGCGGCCAAAAAATTTCTCTGAATCTCAACTTGTCTGCGACAGTCCTCTACCGCGGTTCTGCCGCGGTTACGATGGAATCACGGCAATTCATCTCTAGGCCTGACTTGAGCTTCCTTCGCGTGGTTCACTTGGCGGATATTTTATGTTTGGCCTCTTTTTCTCCATATTTGATCCCAAAAGTACTCCATAGCCTTCTCTTGTCATATATAACCTGCAAAGCATGAAAAGCGCTAATCAGAGCATTTTGTTATCACTTTTACCATCAAAACCATACAAGAAGGTGATTCTTTAGGGCCTAATTATAGTTAAATTCACCTATTATCAACACCCCACACTTAAACCTTTGCTCATCCTCGAGCAAGTTAAACCACACTTCTAGGCCTAACCTTTAGATGCATTACCCCAAGTTTATGTCACACCTGCCATTATGCAAAAACAACCTAAGCAGTGCAACAGTCATACCTCAGATGCAGACTCTACACCATGACACAGTCGTGCTTACTCTAGTTACTCTAAACAGAGGTGAAAACTCACTTTTTTTTCCTGAGTCACATGCCCTTACATCACAAATCTGAGAGAAGTTCCACACACATAAAATTCAAGCAACAAGGAACCATAGATAGACAAAATTCACTCACTCTAAGCAAAGAAAATTCACATGCCACACAGATACACCATAAGCTTACCCCTAGTGTAATACTTTACTAATCGAGTTGTTCAGTCCAAGATCAATTAGTCTTTATTTGGTTGTAATGTAGGCTAAGGGACGAGTATGATATATTTGGATATAGTGACTAACCTCCCTAAGCACTTTTGATACAAACTTCCTTTTATTCCAATTTTCATGTTCAGCCCAATCATTCCTCCGCATTTGTTTCATAGGTGACCCCTACTTTTCTTTAGGTGCAACTGGCCTCTTTTTTTTTTTAACAGCCATTGCACCATTCAAGTAATTTTTCTGATTCCCTTTTTCTACTCCACTACCACCCCACACTTTGATTTTTATATGTTGTTTAATAATTCAAGTGATTCTAGGAGGTACGGGTTTAAATAGTCAAACTATTCAAACACGGGGATGTAGGTTATTATAAGGTTATCAAAGAATAGGCTTCAGGATCAAAGGGGTTAACTATGGTAATATGCACTGGTGGATTCACAATCATACAGGCTACACAAAGAAATGCCTCAATCATCTCTAAAACCAAACAACTTCTATTTTGCTTTGCAAACACACAGGGCAAGTTCTAGGTATCGCATGCAAGCACAGAATAGAACTATTATCTCACACACACTCGGCATGTAACTTATTCCGAATCAATTTGTCAACACACTCACATGAGTATTCAAGCAAGACAAGATGTGCAAAATTAAAGCATCAAAGTATGAGTCTACAAACGAGCCTAGATGTCGCACCCTCAAGTTCGTTTTAGTTATTTGTAGGTGTGAACATTAAAGGTTGCATTCTTGACTTCACCCGTCTTTGTCCAAGAGAGTCCTAAGGGTCCTACAACTATAAAAAAAATCTACCTAACCCGGTTCAAGAAAAGCCCTTGGAAAAGAACCGTGGTCAAAAGAAAAACTAAGGGAGAATTACTACACTACCTAAAAAGGAAAAAAATAAAATAAATAAAATAAAAATGCAAAATCTAAATGGACTACTTCCCTCAAGAGTACTTTCCAAGTGGTCCGTCCTTAGGAAGAATCCCCTACAATTTTTTTTTAAATCCGACTTTGACCCTCAAGAGACCCATCGACAAGTGTCCGTCGTTGGGCCAAGTCAGTTACTTCTAAAGTGAGCACAATCAGTTATACACAACAACACATATGCAATTCTACAACATTCTCCATGTTTATGTGCACTACAATACACTACAAAAGCAAGTCTCCCACCCCAGACAAAAAACTATGGCATGTCCCCATGTCATATTAGAAATAAAGAACAGAAGGTAAGAAGACTTCCCTGAGCATCTCGGAGTCGGAGACGGTGCTAGGGTCCACATGACAGGCTCTCCCCAAAGCACGGAACCACGCCATCATCCGGCTTTCAGGCCTAGCCTGCTGCTGAGACATGGCATCCATACGCATATGCAGGCCATCCACTGAGGTGCGAAGATGTGCTACCTCTTCCTCCACAAACCGCAACATAGGCCGGGTGGACTCTGATCTAGAGAATCCTGCCCCAGTATAGGGATGCTGAGAGAGTCCGGCTCCGTCAAAAGATCTTCTTGATGGTGCTGGGGTGTCCTCCTCATCATCGATCTGAATGGTGGCAGATACATCTCGGCCCACTCTAATGCTCGAAGCTCTGAATGGTGCTTTAGCGGGCAAGGCTCTATCTGTAGGGCTGGTGGGGACATTTTTCAGCAAACACAACCTCGTCACCAGTGAGGGGAAGTAGAACCCCTTGGATAGCAGCGGTGACCGAAGGACCAATTCATCTCCAATAGTTCTCGCCGCATAAAAAAATTTCTTGGTGACGAAGCACCACGTCAATAGAGCCCTCAAGTAGCTCGCATCCGTCATGTTACCTGTGGGCAAGAACCGGCTGCAGATGATGGTGAACCAACACTTAGCCAAATGTGTAAATGACTTGGAGTGAAGGGTAATATTGTCCTGTAGCCAGATAGGTTGACCCCCTGTGCAGAGTACATCAGTCATACAAGTGACCCCCTTGTGCGCCGTGGTAATAGTCAATGACACCAGTGAACTGGGGCAGCCTCAAAACCTGGCGAATCATTGCAATTGAGGCATTTACCACCCTGCCCCGCACAATCACATCTCACAAATTATGTTCTGGGCAGTTCGCATAGAACTCCCTTATTATCATCACGTTCACCATCTCAGGTTCATCAAATAAGAACTCCATCTCTCTCCGCCGGATTTCCTCGTACATCTCTTCTTTTTCCGTACGGAAAGCTGCCCGATCAATATGAATCTCAGGGATAAAGATTTTGGTGGCCTTGGCATGAAATTGGTCCTCTGCCTCTGGTGACTCGAACCTGGTGGCATCATATTGTGGCACTTGGGAAGTGCCTGCTGAGCTCATTCGCCTTTTACGAGCCATATTACCTGCAAAGAATTCAGGAGAACCATTAAAATGCATCCTAACTATTTCTAGTCGGATGGGTACTCAGAATTCGCCACCCGATGGCACCAAACAAGCTCCCCCATTTATTTCTTTCTTTCAAAGTATGCCAAGCACCCAACTAGCAGGGTGTCTAAAGTTAACAACCTCCACAAAAGCCCTCATAATAGGATTATCCCACAATTTCGGCATACAACACCCCACACAATCTCCCTCACGTGGTTCACACCAAACACTACCACCATCACAACCTAAGGTG
>MU754395.1:2345-18107 GCA_026770625.1 Nicotiana glauca
AAGATATGCCAGTTAAAGAAATAGATTTTAGGGAAAAGTATACACTTATTTGAAACAATTTTTACTAGAGACTACGTTTTGGAAAACATGTGCTGACTTAGGCGTATAAGAAACGGCTAATCAATTGCTACTGCTGTTAAACAAACTAAGCGAGTTTGGTTCAAAAGAAGCTCCTATGGACATGATATCTACAAGTTATTGATTATCGAACTTGTTAATAAACTTGTGGATGGATGCTTGTTTATTAAACCTAAAGTTTGCCTAATGTCATGCGTATGCACATCCTATAGGCATGACACCTATAAATTTGCAGAAAATTAACTCCTATAGGCAGGATTTTTATGTGCATAATTGTAGAAAGTGAGTGTTAAGTCCTATAGACATGCTTTCTATGTGATTAAAACGGTCCGATAGGCAGGATCTCTAGATGGTTAACTAATAAAGTCCTAAGATCATGATTTCTACCCTTTTGATGCAAGAAAGTAAAGACCCCTCCCACATCGCTTTACTATACTCTCCGGGTTTATCCAAGTTATTACAGAATGTAGAAAAAATACATCAGAGTCTAACAGCTAAATCCGAGCAGCCTAATTCAACCTTAATGTCTAATAATATGTGCTTGAGCCACTTCCGGGATCCAGATCTCCAAAGACTTCTCTTTACCCAGGGCGTTTCAAAGTTCCAAGGAATGTCAGGGATTCCCAGCATTGCTTACACCCAAGATACCATTAGAATAGAAACAGTGCAGTGTGGAAGAGCCAGCTCTCAGGCACCCAAGTTCAGAGGGAGCTCAGGGGGTCCCAAAGCATGGCTTGCAAGAGAGGGGCAAAACTTAATAGCTAACAGTAAGTGCAAAGTGAAAGGGGGATTGGGGAGCCATGATAGGTTGTGGTCATACCTAGCCACAAAGTAGGCCGACACACCCTTGATCACCTGCTTGGTCAAACACATTAAGAGCAGACCCTTGAAGGTCAGACCAGGGTCTGGACAGTGATTAGGATATGGCCAGACCCAAGTCTAAAGCTCAAAAACACATAAAGGGGGAAATGGAATGGGAACTGATTGAGTTTGAGATTCAAAGAATCCAATCCAGAATCATGGAAAACAATATTAGAGTGTTGTCATGCCCTGAACCATAACTCACATATAAAGGGGTATGAGGGTTTGGGATTCATAAAGTATCAAATTCATGACAAGCAACTGACAGGATGCATATATAATTTAAATACTGAATTAAAAAGGAAAGGGGGAACATGTTACAATATGCTAGAAACAAATGTCAACTAAAAGAATTGGACATAAGTGGGCATAAGTAAACACATTGTGGTGGAGACATGTAAACTAACTGAGACATACCAGTAGAGAGTGCAGGAGAAAGTAGAGTAAACAAAGTCCACAGCAACACAAGTAAAAGAGAGAGAGTTTTTAAGTGAGAGTGACTTGTGAACTCAGATTGCGTTTTGTGTTTGTGTGTGTTCAAAGAGAAGGGAGGAGAGTATTTATAGTTTGAAATCAGGCAGGGAACAAGGTAAGAAAATAACAATGTATCAATTAGAATCAATCAGTAGCAGAAAATCCCTTTATTTGAGGAATTCAAATTTGAACGGTAAAGGGCAAGAGTTATTTAAGAAAGGAGATCAAGTAAGCATATTGTGCATAGCATACAAATAAGGGGTAAATACGTAGGGGTTTTATTAAGGAAAGAAAATTTTGAAATACATGGTCAAGTAAATAAGGCAAGGACAAAGTAAATCAATTGGTACGTAGTAAATCAGGGAATCGGGGATTCAAAATTTCCCCTGAACCAATTCAGAAATAGGGGAATCGAAAGGTTAAAAAAAAATTTCAAATAAAACAAGGAAAGAATCAATCATGCTTACACAAGGAAGTCTGAAATTAGTCCCGAATCTATGGTTATTTTAGAGGAGCATTCAGCGTGTATAAAGAGCGCACAAACATTAGGCATGCGAGGTTAAACCAATTTAGAGATGAGAACCAGACAAAACAAATAGCAGATAAACTTAGAAGAAACATTCAGAAACCTCAAAAGAAACCAAGATTCCTGACATGCAAGTTCTAGAATGTCACAAAAGGTCACAGAGATATGCAGAACAGAAACAAGAGGAAACCACGAGCGTTAAGACAAAGGTAGGCAAGAACATGATCAGCGGAACTTTAGAAACAAAATTAAATCATGAGCCTGAACACATATAGCAAAAAATAAGTCAACAACCTAGGCTAGCATGTGAACACAAAATGTAAAAGAATCTCTGTAAAAATCCGGTAAGAAATAAGAGAACAGCCTCGAACATAATAGGAAATAAAACAACAAGCATAAACACACATAAGGGAGAGTAAAAGAATCAGAAAACATTTTAGGAGCCATTTTCAGAAAACCCTAAAATTGATTTGAACAGTTTTGAAAGAGGAAATTTGGGGAAAAACTCTAAAATGTTACCAACAACATAGATCTAGCACAGATCTAAAAGAATAAACAAAAAGGAACCTCGAATAGGATAGGGCTTCTGAGAAACCTAAAGGACGAGAAAGGTTGGAAGTCACGAGAATGGATCTGAGTTGATAAGGTCGAATCCAGGCTCAAGAGGCCAAGATACGTCGGAGCAAGGCCGGAAACGACCAAAGAATCTCGAATTGACCCAGGTCTGGATGAAGACCCTTGAGGTCTAGCCTCGAATCTTCAGTGAGCAAGCGTGTGGGAGCAGTAGGTGGTGATTAGAGGTCGTCCATGGTTAGATTAGCCATGGGTTCCGGTGATTTGAGGTCGAAGAGGGGGTAGGCGGCTATTAGGGTTTCAGGTGGGTAAGAGCGTTTGAGAGAGACAAGGGATTAGAGGAGGCGGTCTTTGAGAGAATGGGGAGGGTTTGGGGGGTCGTTAAGAATTAAAAATGGTAAGGGGGAGCCTGGGCCGTTGATCAAAATGATCAACGACTCAGATTAAAAGGGACACGGGCCGGTACGGGTGATTGGGTGTTGGGTTGGGTGGATTAGGAAATTGGGTTAGGAAATTGGGTTCAATTTGGGGCTAAGATTGGGGCCCAATTCCGGTTAAAATTGAAAATGCAAAAAGGGCTAACTTTAAATAGCCACTTTTCCCTTGTTTAATTTATAAAAAATAGTAAAATAATTTTTGGAAGTAAATCAAACATGATAAAATGATTAATAATACATAATTATCAAATTAAAAATACTGGAGTCAATTTGATAAATATAATTACAATTAAATCTTAAAAGGGGCTAATATTATAATTATGTGCAATTTAATTTTAAAAAATACTAAATAAATTTGTAAAAAATATGCAAAAATCATGTTAGCCATATTTTGATGTAAATATGAGAATAAAAAATAGATTGTCCACCAAAATAATAACTTTGGGAATAATTATTGGATTTTATGGTATAAAAATAGGCAATAAATTAGTTTAAAAATCATTAAAAAATTTGGTAAAGTACCAAAACTCTTGTGTGTGCTCATATATGGACATATATGTTATTTTGAAAGTATTTTAGGTATAAAAAATACTTAGGAAAAATTGGGTACCAACAGTTGCCCCTCTTTACCCGGAAAGGATAAAAGAGTTGTCGGGTAAAGATATGATGGCCAATTTTGACCGAAAGTGGCGATTTGAAAAGAATTTGACCGAGCTCTGGTTTCTGAGCTGCCTACATATCTCTGGTTTTACAGGAATCAGACCGTATGTAGTTCAGGAACCATTGACGGAACGTGCCGATGGAGATTCGGAAGGACGAACACGATGTTTGGGGGGAGGCAAGAGGTATTTTGAAGCTGATCGATTGTGAGAACCGGAGCGGGATCGCTCCTGCTGAGATGGCTGTTGCTAGCCGATGTACCTGCAAGTGAGCAATATAGGCATATATCGTGCATAAACTTAAACGTGATGCAAGTTCCCATTGGACCATGAATGCTGTCTTTGGACGGTTAGGATGACGTACTCAGACCATGATGTCCTGGGTCATGAAGCGCAAAATTAAAGGATTCGCAGGCTATGAGATGACGTTCTCGGGCCATGATAATGGTGCCTCCGAACCATGATGCCTTTGAATAATGATGTGCAGAATATAAAGTGGGGTCCTCGGGCCATGGCATGGTGTTCTCGGGCTATGAGAATGATGCCTCCGAATGATGATGCCTTTGGACAGTTTGGCGATATTTCAGCCCATGAGATGCATGATTTGGCGGTATTTCAGCCTATGCAAAAGCGTAAATGGCGAAATTTCAGTCGACAGAAATTTAAATAAACAGGCGATGTTCCAGCCGATGGAGAATTTAAATAATATTAGGCGATATTTCAGCCAATGCAAAAAAATGTAAATGGCGATATTTCAACCGATAGAGAATTTAAATAGTTTGGCGATGTTTCAGCCGATGCAAAAAAATGTAAATGGCGATATTTCAGCCGATGCAAAAAAAATGTAAATGGCGATATTTCAGCCGATAGAGAATTTAAATAGTTTGGCGATGTTTCAACCGATGCAAAAAAATGTAAATGGCAATATTTCAGCCGATAGAGAATTTAAATTGTTTGGTGATGTTTCAGCCGATGCAAAAAAATGAAAATGGCGATATTTCAGCCGATTACCAGACGTAAGTAAAAGGTGGCGATATTTCAGCCATGCAAAAGAAATAAAGTGGCAATATTTCAGCCATGCAGGAAAGATAAGGTGGCGATATTTCAGCCATGCAAAAGAAATAAAGTGGCAATATTTCAGCCATGCAAGTGGAGGTAGAGCTTAACCTCGGAAGGCAGAAAGGTAGCTTTATGCAGATAATGCAGGATAGAGACAACGCTTGGTCTCGGAAGGCAGATGGTATCCTTATACAATGCAGGAAATGCAAATGGAGACAACGCCTAGTCTCGGAAGGCAGAAAGGTAGCCTTATGTAATGCAGGAAATGCAGATGGAGACAATGCTTAGCCTCGGAAGGTAGAAAAGTAGTCTTATGCAATGCAAGAAATGCAGATGGAGACAACGTTTAGTCTCGGAAGGCAGAAAAGTAGCCTTATGCAATGCAGGAAATGCAGATGGAGACAACTCTTAGTCTCGGAAGGCAGAAAAGTAGCCTTATGCAATAAGATAAAAGCGAATAGTAAAAGAAAACAAAAAAATTCTTAGCTGATAGCTGATTGTGATATTGCGGCTGCTGGGGCCATTGCGTGCGGATAGCAAATGCGAATAGGCGCGACGGTTCAATGTGATTGCATAACATGTTTGGTAACTTTGTGACTTGGGTGCTTGCATCCAAAGAAAATCGTGAGTTTTGTAAAGGGGAAAGGTTAGTCTGCTCTTCCGTGGCTTCCGTCGTCGTGCATCGTTGGGGTAGCATCGCTAAACAACAGCTATTATAGTTATGCATGATTTAACAAATATAACTTAAGTAGAAAATGGTTTTGTTTAAATGAACCAACGACTGCGACGTGGTTCAAAGCATTGCAACCTTTCTTGTTCCGGAATTTTGAGGGTCCTCCTCAAAATTCTGACCCAGTTTACTGGGCTGGCACTTCTGACGGCTGCGCTGAATGGATAAAAATCAACTTTGGAATTTTGAGGGTCCTCCTCAAAATTCTGCCCTAGTTCACTGGGCTGACATCCCTGGCGATGAGCGGCTGAAGACTGACTTCATAATTTTGAGGGCCCTCCTCAAAATTCTGCCCTAGTTCCAATAATAGGGGGACATGAAATTTTTATCAAATTGTGACCGAACCCATAGAGCTGCCTACGTATCCCCTCTTAAATGGGAATCAGGTCAGGCGTAGTTTAAATTACATAATAAAGAAATCATAGGTGATTACACATAATATCGTTTTACTGCATCTGAGTTGATTGGCTTTGGCCAGACTTCTCCGTCCATTTCTGCAAGAATAAGGGCTCCTCCAGTTAGAACCCGGTGAACCATGTATGGACCTTGCCAGTTGGGAGAGAATTTCCCCTTGGCTTCCTCTTGATGTGGGAATATTTTCTTCAACACCAGCTGCCTCGGTGTGAACTTCCTTGGCTTAACTCTTTTGTTGAAGGCTCTGGACATTCTGTTCTGATACAACTGACCGTGGCAAACTGCACTCATCCTTTTCCCATCTATAAGGGCTAACTGCTCGTAGCGACCTTTTAACCATTCTGCGTCGTCCAACTCTGCTTCTTGTATGATCCTTAAGGAGGGAATCTCTACCTCGACGGGGATGACCGCCTCTGTACCATAGACCAACATGTAGGGAGTTGCTCCGGTCGATGTATGGACTGTGGTGCGGTATCCCAGTAAAGCGAATGATAACTTCTCATGCCATTGTTTGTGACTTTCGACCATCTTCCTTAGTATCTTCTTGATATTCTTGTTGGCTTTCTCCACGGCTCCATTTATCTGAGACCTGTAGGCTGTAGAGTTTTTATGTTTGATCTTGAATGCCTCACACATTGCTTTCATCAAGTTGCTGTTGAGATTGGAACCATTATTAGTGATGATTGATTCCGGAATTCCGAATCGGCAAACAATACGGTCACAGACGAAATTTGCCACAACTTTCTTAGTCACTGCTTTGTATGACGCTGCCTCAACCCATTTAGTAAAATAATCAATTTCCACTAGGATAAATCTGTGCTCGTTTGATGCGGCAGGCTCGATAGGTCCAATGACATCCATCCCCCAGGCAGGAAATGGCCACAGTGAGCTTGTTGCAGTAAGCTCGTTTGGAGGCACCTTTATCATATCTGCATGTATCTGACAGCGATGGAACTTGCGAACGTACTGGATACAGTCTGTTTCCATAGTCATCCAAAAATGCCCTGCTCGGAGTATCTTCTTTGCTAAGATAAAACCATTCATGTGTGGCCCGCATGTCCCTGTATGCACTTCGACCAATAGTCTGGATTTATTTTTTTGCTTCGACACACCTTAGCAAACCCAAATCGGGAGTCCTCCTGTACAGGATTTCTCCGCTGTGAAAGAAGTTGGATAATATCCGGAGCATGCGCCTTTGAGTGGCGTTGGCAAGTTCTGGGTATTCTCTTGTTGTCAAGTACTCCTTGATATTGGGGAACCATGGTTTTTCATCTGCTTCTTCCTCAACGTGAGCACAATAAGTTGGCTGATCATAGATCTTCACTGGGATGTGATCAATGAAATTCGTATCTGGATGTTGGATCATGGATGATAATGTAGCTAATGCATCAACGAACTCATTCTGGACCCTGGGGACGTGCTAAAATTCTGTCTTTGTGAATCTTTTCCTCAACTCCTGTATGTGATGCAAATAGGGAAGTATCTTAGAGCTTTTGGTGGCCCATTCTTCTCGAACTTGATGTACGAGCAGGTCTGAGTCTCCGATCACTGTAACTCTTGAATGTTCATGTCAATGGCCATCTTGAGTCCCAGGATGCAAGCTTCATATTCGGCCATATTCTTTGTGCAAGGGAACCTGAGCTTGGCGGATACCGGGTAATGCTGGCCGGTTTCTGATACTAGGACTGCTCCTATGCCAACTCCTTTGAAATTTGCAGCTCCGTCAAAAAACAACCTCCAACCATCGTAGGAGTCTGCAATATTCTCCTACAAAGGACACTTCTTAATCAGGAAAATGCGTTTTCAGGGGTTCGTATTCTCCTCCAATAGGGTTCTCGGCAAGGTGATCAGCTATAGCTTGGCCCTTGATTGCTTTTTGAGTCATGTAAATAATGTTGAATTCACTTAGTAGGATTTGCCACTTGGCGAGCTTGCCGGTGGGCATGGGCTTCTGGAAGATATACTTCAGTGGGTGCATCCTTGATATGAGATAAGTAGTGTAGGCATAGAAATAATGCCTCAATTTCTGAGCTTCCCAAGTCAGAGCACAACAGGTGCGCTCTAATAGAGAATACCGGGCCTCATACGGGGTGAACGTCTTACTGAGATAGCAGATGGCTTGCTCCTTTCTCCCCATTTCATCATGTTGTCCCAGAACACAAACGAATGCTCCATCCAATACCGCAAGGTAAAGCAATAGGGGTCTTTCGGGCTCAGGCGGAACCAAAACTGGCGGCGTTGACAGGTATTCCTTGATTTTGTCAAAGGTTTTCTGACAATCATCAGTCTACTTGTTAGCAACATCTTTCTTCAACATTTTAAAGATGGGTTTACAAATGACAGTGGACTGAGCTATGAATCGGCTGATATAGTTGAGTCTCCCCAGGAAACTCATCACATCCTTCTTGTTCTTTGACGGTGGCAATTCTTGAATGGCTTTGAACTTTGATGGGTCCAATTCTATTCCTCAACGACTTACGATGAAACCCAGTAATTTTCCAACAGGAACCCCGAATGCACACTTGGCGGGATTCAGTTTCAGCTTGTACCTCCTCAGTCTGTTGAAGAACTTTCTCAGATCTTCCGTATGATCAGTGGCCTTCTTGGATTTGATGCTGACATCATCCATATATACCTCAATCTCGTTGTGTATCATGTCGTGGAAGATGGTAATCATGGCTCTCATGTAGGTGGCGCTAGCATTCTTCAACCCAAATGGCATCATTTTGTAACAATACATCCCCCACGGCGTGATGAAAACCGTTTTCTCTGCATCTTCCTCATCCATCCATATCTGATGATATCCGGTGAAACAATCAACAAAGGACTGCAGCTCATGCTTGGCGAAGTTGTCGATAAGAATGTGTATGTTTGGCAAGGGGAAGTCATCTTTGGGACTGGCCCGGTTGAGATCCTGGTAGTCGACACAGATTCTAGCTTTCCCATCCTTCTTTGGTACTGGCACGATGTTGGCTAACCATTTCGGATACTCTACCACTTTGAGAACCTTAGCTTTGACTTGCTTAGCTACCTCTTCTTTGATTTTCAAACTCATGTCGGGCTTGAATTTCCTGAGCTTTTGCTTTACTAGTGGACAGGCTGGATCTGTTGGCAACTTATGAGTTATAATGGCCGTGCTGAGACCAGTCATATCATCGTACGAATAGGCGAATATGTCCTCATATTCTTTTTTAAAATTTTTGTATATGCTTCCTTCTCTGATGGCGACAAATGAACGCTGATGCGAGTTCTTTGACATTTTCCGTATCTCCCAAATTAATGACCTCAGTTTCTTCTAGGTTGGACTTAGGTCTATTTTCAAAATTCTCAATCTCTCTGACGACCTCTTCAGGTATCTCATCTTCTTCTGAGTCTATATCCTTTTGTTGCGTTATTTGGTTGCAAGTCACAGTCATTGGTTCATCGTTAAGATAAGTAATAGTAATGCTGTATAAAATAGAGTAAATGATAGAGAAAATAATAAGCGAGATATATATGATAAACTAAAATGCTTTGATTAAATCCATAATTGTTTGAAACATCGGAGCTCTTTTCGAAATAAAAGACAATGTGGAAAGGAAATCAACTAGTAAAGTAAGCTAAAAAAATGAGATGCATGGTGCTTTTGTTTAGCCTTGCTACTCCGAAGCCTTCCGGGCCCTGACGTTCTTAATTGACCAGTTGCTGAGGCGGTCCCCTCTGTTCACAACTTGTATGGAAGGGCCTTCCTCCCCTTACTCCTTGAAAAGAACACAGCAGTCCATACCATCATCCTCTAGGAACAAATTCTTCATGGCCGCCAACGCTTCATCTTCTTCTGACCCATATATAGTATCTGCCGGTTGGAAGGTCTGTTCCAGGCTAGGTATCGAAAACTCCAATGGATAGTAGGGGCCGCGCCATGGTGGCGACCAGTTCTGGAATTCTTCCCAAGTGTAACCATACCCTAAGCCAAATGTAGTGCCATGCTTCTTTAGTTTGATGGGCTTAGTGATCCCCTGAAGATTTTTACCGAGTCCCTTTCCAGGCTCGTACCCACACCAATTCAGGATACTTTTGATCTTGTTGTCCCACCACTTATCTTTATCTACTGCGTTGACCCTTTCGATGTGGTGGTATGTTTCTCCGCCTATTCTCCTTCTGCCCCCGATCATTGGGATGGTCCGGCGACTATATATGGGGTTACTACCATCACCATGAATGATCACTTCTTGGTGATTCCATTCAAACTTTACCGCCTGATGCAGGGTCGATGCTATGGCTCCAGCAACATGGATCCAGGGGCGTCCCAACAGCAAGTTGTAGGATGCCGGGACGTCCATCACTTGGAAGTCGACGTCGAACCATGTTTGTCCCATTTGAAAGCATAGGCTAATTTCTCCAATAGTAGATCTCTGGGACCCATCGAAGGCTTTGACATTGATAGCCCCGTCTTTGATCTCGTGTAGGCCTTTCCCCAGAGTTCTGAGAGTTACAAGCGGACAGATGTTGAGGCTCGATTCGATCAGAACTTTAGTGATGAAATAATCTTCGCATTGCACGGTGATGTACATTGCCTTGTTGTGGCTCAAACCTTCTGGAGGTAACTCGTCTTCGTGGAAGGTTATTTTATGGCTTGCCAACACTTGCCCCCCTATATTCGTCATTTCACCCCCAGTTATATTGCTGGGCACATAGGCTTCGCTCAGTATCTTTATTAAGGCGTTTTTGTGAGTATCTGAACTCTGCAGAAGAGCCAGGATAGATATCTGTGCTGGTGTTTTGTTCAATTGTTTAGCGACCGAGTACTCCTTAACCTTTATTTTCCTCCAAAGATCGTCAGGTCCTGTTTCAATAGGCCGTCGCAGGGCTTGCTTACTGGACTCAGCTAAGTGCTCTAGGGTGTAAACCCTTCCTGTTCTAGTCATTCCTTGTACGACAATCGTTTCTCCTATCTTGGTATTTCCTTTCCTCCTAGCTTCGGTAGTGTAATCCCATGGTATGGCATTTGAGTGTAATGGTGTTATGTCAGTCATTGCCACTGGAATAGGCACCCTTAGTGGTAACACAGCAACTTCAAAGGGTGTAGGTGCCTTTGGAACTCCAAATTCAACCTCGATTGGTCCGGGCGCCTTTGCAGAGGGAAGCGCTTCAAATTCGAGAGGTATAGATATATTTACTTCGTCGTCCCTGGAGGGCTGATTCTGCACAACAATTGTATTAAGGGTAACTACTGGTTTCTTTGGTTCATCCCCTTCCGCAATCAAACCTATCGACCCTTTAGGGTCCCAATCATCCTCGATCTCGATCATATGAATGTCTTCACCTTTGTGGTCAGGAAGGGGGTTATTACGAACATTAGGAGCAGGCTCCTTTGCTACAATGACCTCATTGTCGATCAGGGTCTGAATCTTGTCTTTCAACGAACGGCACTCGTCAAGGGTGTGTCCCTTCATGCCGGAGTGATACGCACAGGTCTTGTTGGGGTTGTTGGGGTTGACCCACTGGGAGGGATTTTCTGGAGCTTTGGTTGGGATATGAGTGACGTAACCAGCAGCTTTAAGTCTTTCATTTAGCTGGTCAATCGGTTCAGCGACGGTTGTGTATTGTCTGGGAGGTTTGCGGTCAAAATTTGGTCTGGGTCTTGGAAAATTTTGACGGGTGGGTGGTGATTGGTAGTGAGAGGGTTGAGTGTTATAAGCTTGGTAAACAGGTGCTATTTGAGAGTATCTGGGTGAGGTGGGTTGATATGTAAGAGGTGGAGAGGATTGGTAAACAGGAGGTGGATAGGAAGGTGCGAGTGCGTGGTAATTCGTGATGGGCTGATATGTAAGTGGAGGTGATGGGTAGGTGTGGTATTTTGGTGGTGATTTGGCTCCCTGTGCGACCATCATGACACTCACATCTTTCTTCTTGGATGCGCCACCAGTTTGTAAAGCCTTATTGGTGGCTTGCAATGCTTCAAGATTTGTAACCATACCATTCTTAATGCCCTATTTAATTCTTTCTCCGAGTTTGATGATATCAGAGAACTTTTGACCCTTGATCAACATCAACCTCTCGTAATATTGGGTATCCTAAGCCCAGACGAAGAATCTATTCATTTTCTCTTCTTCTAGGGCCGACCTGACCTTTGCAGCTTCTGACCTCCAACGAGTGGCATACTCGCGGAATGTTTCGGAGGGTTTCTTCTTCAAATTCTGTATGTAGAATACATCTGGTGCATTCTATGTATTGAATCGGAATCTATCCATGAAGTCTGATGCCATACCTACCCAACTTGTCCATTTCTTGGGGTCCTGACTGATGTACCAGGATAGTACATCTCCCTTCAGGCTCCTCATGAAGAGCTTCATATGGATCTTCTCATTTATTCCAACCCCAACTAGCTTATCGCAATAGGTTCTGAGGTGGACTCTGGGATCTCTTGTTCCATCAAACATTTCAAACTTGGGAGGTTTGTACCCCTTCGGAAGTTTAACATCTGGTTGAGTGCATAAGTCTTCATAATTTAACCCCTCGATACCTTTGTTACCTTCCACGCCCCGAACTCGGCTGGTCAATTTCTTGATTTCTGCTGCTAAGTTCCTGATAAAGGGAGTCTTTGTCATCAGACTCAGGTGCATTTGAGATTGGTTGAGTGTAGTGGGGTACAGTATCCACATAAATAGGAGCGTTGTGGAGATGGTCATTGGTGGTATTTAGTGGCTCGGGAATGAGTAGTGGGGTGTTATTTGGAGTGTGGCATGCATTGCAGTGCTGGGTATGAGTGGGTTGTATCTGTGATTGTGGGGTATTTTGTGGAGGTGCAGGATTCTGGGTGTTGACATCAGGAGCGGTGAGGGAAAATGATAGGTTCGCCAAATTCCGAACCCGATCCAGTTCTTCTCGAAATTTCAACAGCTTTTGCTCCAATTGTGTAGTAGTTTCCTTAGCAACCGGGGTACCCTGAGGAATCTCAATCTCCTTTCTGGCGCTTGTATCTCCCATTTTACCTTTGTTCTTGTTCCAGACAGGACTCGGAGGAGGAGGAGGTGGGGGGCCCTTGGATCTTGTGGAGTATGCCAATGGTGCCAAAATGCATAAACTAAACTTTGGGGGAGGGGAATAAAAAAAATAAAAGAAAAATCAAAAGGTAACGAGTTAGTGCGGGTCATGAGGAAAAATATTGCAGTATTTAAACACATTGTGCGGGAATATAAATCGCTTCCTAATTTTGGTGCCTCGTTGTGCCCGAGGTAGGCCTAGCGACAAATATTTTTGGAGAACTTATAATGCCAGATGCCTCATTTTATTGATAAAAATAAGACGAATCCAAAACGACTCAAAATAACAGAAAGTAAATGTCACTAGTGGCCATTGGCCTTATTACATCATTAAGGCAAAATAAAGGACTCCTAGCTACTTGTTCCCAGAAGGACCATCCCCAGATTTGGCATCCTTGTCTCCCTCGAACAGCTCCACCAACTCGCGTAGTCCTAGCAGTAAGTAGGCTCGGGCCAGATGTCCACCTGCATTTCCTTCAGTGTTTTGGCAGTCTTCAATCCTCTTAATGAACTTTCCTTCCAGCTCTACTAGACCCCGCTCCAAATACCCTAGCCGGTTGTTGGCGCTGACGACCATTTCTTTCCACTCCTCGATCAATTTCTGATGGGCTTCTTGTATTTCCCGACGCTCACTTTCACACTCTCGAATTCTCTTGTGCAGTTGATTATACTTAACCCATGCTTCAACGTGCTCATCAATAATTCTGTGACCTCGAACGAATCCCGACTGACCCATGCCATTGTCTTCTATCCAACCCGAATAATGTGGCACACAACCAACGTGGTACCTGTCTGGCTCAATGGATTCTTTCCCTAGAACGATTTTGCAATTCCACAAATGTTGAGCTTGGCACCTGTGAGGGCTATCGTTGTCCTGGAAATCGGCCCTGAGGTGACTCGTTTTATCGACCCTTGGTATGATTTGTTTTCTTCCAGCTTGCCTCATGGCTCGAAGAGGAACGTAAGGATAAGTCCCTCTCAAACCAATCAGTATGAGAAATGGCGCATCTCAGGATCGAACAATGAATTCATCCGTGGGGAACCACTCAAACATCCATTGCACCTGGCCTTCTTTCAGATTTTCGAACAATTCTACCCATCCTCTGTCGTCCTCCGGCTGAGCGAACATTTTAGGCATATAATTCATACGCCTTGGCTGATGAAAGGCGATATGATCATTCCAATCTCTGCGTAGGATCTCTTGTCGATATTCCCCTTTCTGGAGGTGTTCCATGAGCCAAAGCTGAAGTAATAAGTTGCAACCCTCAAAATTACTACCTTGTTGTTGACATTTGTTCAAGGCGTGGTATATCTCGGCGACGATCATGGACACTATGCTGAAAGTTTGCCCACCAATCCCTTCCATCAAAGTTTTGGTTACCATGGGTAGTCTGGTGTGGATCCTAGACTTCTTCATAGGGAACACGATCATCCCCAAAAAGCAAAACATGAAGACAAAGACTCTTCTATGGACATGCACCAATGAGGTGATAGCAAATTCATCTGAATAGGTGCGGTATGACTTGCTATGGCCGTACCTCTCGTATAGATAGTCAAATGGGATGTAAGAGTCTTTCAAACATGTTAAGTCTAGGTTTTTCTTCAGTCCCATCATGTTAAGGATACCCCTTCCTTTGCGATTATCTGGCATAAGCAAACCCGGAGTCTCCCAAGGAATTCCAGCTAAACCCCATATTTCTTCAAGTAAAGGAGTTATTTCAAGATCACCGAAGCGGAACACAGACCTGTCACTATCCCAGAACAATGTTGCAGCCTCTATGATTCTGTTGTTAGGATGAATCTCTAGGAGAGAATGCGGATTCCTTAAGTACTTGCGGACGAGTGTTTGATCACTAGAATGGAGGTCGTTCCACCAGTTCAACAACCTTGGATGAATGTTGGTTACCATGCCAAATCTGGGGATCTCGTGCCTCATTTTCTGCAAAAGAGAGTGTTAGGCCCTTACCCCCATCACACCTCCTTTTTTACGAGTTTTAATACACCTCGTGAAGGGCGTAAAGGAGTTTTTTCAATTAAAGGACAGTCGGAATGGGATTTATTATTATTTATTCAGATCGCCACTTGGGAGATTAATGGTGTCCCAAGTCACCGGTTGAATCCCGAACCGAGGAAAATATGACTCTGTTAACAGTCCGCGAACCAGAAAATCGGATAAGGAATTCTGTTAACCCGGAGAAGGTGTTAGGCATTACCGGATTCCGTGGTTCTAGCACGGTCGCTCAACTGTCGTATTTGATTTTATCTGATTTCCATATATGTTCTATTTTATGTGCCTTTTATTAATAACCCGCTTTTATTCTTTCTATTATTTATTTTACAAGAATTACAATGTCGTGAAAATGTATCTCAAACCACGCCGTACCAGTACACCCGTGGCTTTTAACACATTTCAACTTCATTGAGATTTGGGTTTGGGTCACATAAATGTGCACCCTTATTTTAGAAAGTAACATTATTATCAATCACGCCTAAAGCAACTACGTGTTTATTATCTTTGGGGAAAACCGTGAAATTTGCTAAACGGTCCTCCTAATTTCTAATATTTCTTATAAGTCATTATTGAGGGCCCCGCAATTGTATATTTGATTTGGCGAGGCTCATCTCATTTATACTCTTTATTAAAGGCTAGACAAACATATGCTAAATTTTCTATTAAAGGATTGTCTATAAAACAAAAGAAAAGTTCTAACTAGATCATTATATGAACATTTATTTATTATATAAACGAATTCAAATATATTTTTAGTTTTTATCTCAAAAGGCCCAATATACATTGCTATTAAAAAAGTCAATTAATAATAGACCTTAGGCAGGCCCAGACCTTCACATATCAAGCTAAATATTGAATTGGGCCGGTGCTGGGTGAACTGAAGCCCAAAATCACATCAGGTCAATAGGCCTTATG
>MU754398.1:5013-73596 GCA_026770625.1 Nicotiana glauca
GGAGAATGTTCGGGAAACAAAAATAAGTGTCCATTTGGAAGCCCCGCTCAGGGAAGAAATAATCAAGTTGTTGTTTGAGTTCAAAGATATTTTTGCATGGTCATATGATGATATGCCGGGTTTAAGTACAGATCTGGTGGTCCACAAATTGCCCATTTGTTCGGAATGCCCTCCTGTCAAGCAAAAGCTGAGGAAATTTAAAACAGATATCAGTGTGAAAATCAAAGAAGAAGTCAATAAGCAGTTTGAGGCGAAGGTCATACAGGTTACCCGATATCCCACCTGGTTAGCCAATGTCGTACCTATGCCAAAGAATGATGGAAAGACCAGAGTGTGTGTTGATTACCGTGATCTCAATAAGGCGAGTCCAAAAGACAACTTCCCACTGCCAAACATCCATATATTGATTGACAATTGTGCCAAACATGAGATTAGTTCTTTCGTGGATTGTTATGCGGGCTATCACTAGATTTTGATGGATGAGAAAGACGCGGAAAAGACGACATTCATTACGCCTTGGGGAACTTACTGTTATAGGGTTATGCCGCTTGGGTTGAAGAACGCAGGGGCAACATACATGAGGGAGAGGACGATGCATCGGGAAATTGAAGTTTATGTGGATGACATGATTATAAAGTCAAGAAAGCAGTGTGATCATGTTAAAGACCTGAGGATGTTTTTCCAGAGGCTTCGCTGGTACAATCTCAAACTCAATCCAGCAAAGTGTGCGTTTGGAGTCCCGTCAGGGAAGTTATTGGGGTTTGTGGTAAGTNGGTTGAATTATATTAGCAGGTTCATTGCTCAGCTTACAACGACTTGTTAGCCTATCTTTAAGCTTCTAAAGAAAGCTGCTGCGGTCAAGTGGACGGATGAATGTCAGGCAGCATTTGACAAAATTAAGAAGTATTTGGCCAGTCCACCTGTGTTGGTTCCGCCAGAGCCGGGAAGACCCTTGATCCTTTATCTGACAGTGTTGGATAATTCATTTGGTTGTGTACTGGGGCAGCATGATGTTACGGGAAAGAAAGAGCAGGCAATTTACTATCTCAACAAGAAGTTCACATCTTACGAGGTAAAATACACTCAGCTTGAGAGGATGTGTTGCGCATTAACCTGGGTAGCCCAGAAGTTGAAACATTACCTACCAGAAAGCACAAGCCCACATGGAGGCTCGCAAAGTGGCAAATCTTGCTCATGGAATTTGATATTGTATACGTGACCCGTACTGCGATGAAAGCACAAGCAGTGGCTGATCAACTAGCGGAGAATCCAATTGATGATGAATATGAACCTTTGAAAACATACTTTCCTGATAAGGAGACAATGCATATTGAGGAATCGGAACTTGACGAAAAACCAGGGAGGGAGTTATTTTTTGATGGGGCTTCCAATAATAAAGGCGTTGGGATAGGAGCGGTACTTATTTCTAAGACAGGGCAGACTACCCTGTTATAGCTCAGCTTCGCTTTTACTGCACCAATAACATGGCTGAATACGAGGCATGTATATTGGGTATGAGGATGGCTATAGATATGGGTGTACAAGAGATCTTGGTCATGGGAGACTCGGATCTTTTGGTACACCAGATTCAGGGAGAATGGGAGACACGAGACTTAAATCTTATACCGTACCGGCAGTGTTTGCATGAACTTTGTCAACTGTTTCAGTCAATAGATTTCAAGCACATTCCAAGGATTCATAATGAGGTTGCTGATGCTTTGGCCACTTTGACGTTAATATTGCATCATCCAGATAAGGCATACATGGACCCATTGCAGATTCAGGTTCGAGATCAGCATGCCTATTGTAACATGGTGGAGGAAGAGCTTTATGGGGAGCCGTGGTTTCATGATATCAAAGAATACCTCAGAATGGGAGTATATCCGGTACAGGCCACAGGAGACCAAAAGAGAACCATTAGACGCTTAGCTAGCAGATTTTCTTTAGTGGAGGAGTGTTGTACAAAAGAACTCAAGATCTTGGTTTATTGAGGTGCATAGATTCTACACAGCTACAGCTATCATGACCGAGGTACATGCAGGAGTTTGTGGACCTCATATGAGTGGATATGTACTGGCCAAGAAGATTCTTCGAGAAGGATATTATTGGCTCACTATGGAACGAGAATGTATCAGTTTCGTACACAAGCGTCATCAGAGTCAAGTACATGGAGATTTTATTCATTCTCCTCCATCTGAGTTGCACACAATGTCGGCACCATGGCCCTTCATTGCTTGGGGAACGGATGTCATTGGGCCAATTGAGCCAGCAGCATCTAATGGGCACAGGTTTATTCTAGTAGCCATTAATTATTTCACTAAGTGGGTTGAGGCAAAACTTTCAAATCAGTGACCAAGAAGGCGGTGGTCGATTTTGTGCATTCAAATATCATTTGTCGATTCGGAATTCCGAAGCTGATTATCACAGATAATGGTGCCAATCTCAACAGTCATTTGATGGCGGAAACATGTCAGAAGTTTAAGATCACGCACCGAAATTCTACCCCATATCGTCCTAAGGCGAATGGAGCAGTTGAGGCAGCCAATAAGAACATCAAGAAAATACTTTGGAAAATGGTGGAAGGATCCAGGCAGTGGCATGAGAAATTACCTTTTGCTCTAATAGGATATCGCACTACTGTTCGCACTTCAGTAGGGGCGACTCCTTATTCATTGTATATGGTATAGATGCGGTGATACCTGCAGAAGTTGAAATACCATCTCTTCGGATTATTGCTGAAGCAGAAATTGATGATGATGAGTGGGTCAAAGCCCATTTGGAACAATTGAGTATGATTGATGAAAAGAGATTGGCAGCAGTATGTTATGGACAGTTATACCAACAAAGAATGGCAAGAGCATATAACAAGAAAGTGCGTCCACGGAAGTTTGAAGTAGGGCAGTTGGTGTTGAGGCGTATCTTACCTCATTGGGCTGAAGCAAAGGGAAAGTTCTCTCCCAACTGGCAGGGCCCATTTGTTGTAACACGAGTGTTGTCCAATGGTGCATTGTATGTAACAGATGTG
This sequence comes from Nicotiana glauca, assembly GCA_026770625.1. Taxonomy (NCBI): domain Eukaryota; kingdom Viridiplantae; phylum Streptophyta; class Magnoliopsida; order Solanales; family Solanaceae; genus Nicotiana; species Nicotiana glauca. The sequence continues at coordinate 8,039 of MU754398.1, forward strand.
GAAGGGAAATGTGTAGAAATGGCTATCAATTTTGATGCAGTCTAGAGATATTATGTATGATTTCTTTATCTTTATGTACCAAATTGTATTTGACATGTTTTGATATTGAAATGATGAAGGCATTTTGTTCTGCTATCCAAACACTTTATCCGCCGTTATCCCTTTGAGCCTTATTATATTATCTTTCGTATCCCTCTTTCGGAATCAACAATAAAACTCAAGAACCCGAGCAGAGAAATTAAGTGGAGAAACAGGAGAAAGACAGTGGAAAAAGAAAAAAAAGAAAAGAAAAGAAAAGAAAGGAAAAGAAAAGAAAAGAAAGGAAGAGAAAAGAAAAAGAAAGAAAAGGAGAATGGAAGAAAAGAAACATCGTGACAGCGAAGCGATTTTATGGTCTGAGCTACGTTTGACTTGATCCCGAAAGGGTACGTAGGCAGCCTCACTAAGGTTCAGTCACAACAAAAGAAAAATTCAAAAATCCCCAAGAAGGAAACTGGGGCAGAAGTCGTGGTCGTTGCAGAAATATGATTCCGAAAGTTGTTATTTTGAACCCACGTTGAAATATTTTGAGCCTCTATAACCTTCTTTCTAAAACCCATCCAAAAGCCATATTAAGGTCCAAAGAAAGACCTTCTGATCAATCTTAAGAAATATCAATACGAGCAGGTAACGTGATGCATGATGGGGGACAAGACTCTGGTACCAGAAGAAATAGTAAAATGAGAGAGTCTTATTGGTGAAAACCCTCACGGGCACCGTAAGGTAAGGTGAGTTTGAGAGATATTGAAAAATAGAGAGTCTTATTGGTGAAAACCCTCACGGGCACCGTAAGGCGAAGTGAGTTTGAGAGATATTAAAAATGAGAGAGTCTTATTGGTGAAAACCCTCACGGGCACCGTAAGGCGAAAGTGAGTTTTTCATATGGGCAAATGAAGGAAGTCTGTGGTTGAAAGATGTTTGAAACATGGAAAAACAAGCAAGGTTTGGGTTTTGGAGAAAGTCGGGTTGTGAAATTATGGAACAGCAGATGTGGTAATTGATAGTTGATTGGTTGGACAGACTAGGATGGTTAATCCAAAATGCATGGCATGATCAATGGTACCAGCGGTTCAACCCAGATAAGTCCTATCCTTTTTTCCTTCATTACAACTCATTCGTTTTCAGAGTTTTCTATCCTCAAAACTTTCGAGATCATTGCATTTCATTCTCTTGAAGTCTGTCTATAAGATGTTTCAGTGTCAGTTCTATTCAAAAAACAAAAGAAGAATGTCAAAGCTAACTATCAGCTTCCTAGTTGTATGGCACAACAAGGTTGGGACATATCAAAAGAAAGTAAAACATGAAGGACCAATGAAAATCCCATCAGTGGAATAATCAGATGGTTGTGAGGGAGAAGCAAAGTTCACAAGAAGGGAACAGAAACACCAAAACAGTAATACGAGATAAAACATTTGGGTCATCAAGATCAGAGGGTTGAAAGTTATCCAGAAGTCGTGGCAAGTCAAAGCAAGTCCAAAGAAGCAAGTCAGAGCAAAGTCGGAAGCGGAGCAGGGCCAACAAGAATGCCAGCAGCTAACCACCATTTTATATTAATAAATCTTTCTTTGATTAAAATAGGGGCAGAAAATTTTCTTCGTTTTGTATGGTTGATTGCAAGCAGGAGCCCACCTGAAGAATAAGGGAGTATTTCAAAGTTCAGCAAGCAGGAGCCCACCTGAAGAATAAGGGAATATCTTTCAAATTTCGGCAAGCAGGAGCCCACCTGAAGAACAAGGGAATATCTTTCAAAATTCAGCAAGCAGGAGCCCACCTGGAGAACAAGGGAATACATTTCAAGCATAGTAGTCAGGCACCCACCTAAAAAACAAGGGAAGTATAATACAAGCTTTATCTTTTAAGTTTAATATTTGGTAACACAATGCGCCCAGTTATCAAACTGGGGCAGAAAATTTTCTTTGTCTTGTATATTTGTTGCAACCAGGAGCCCACCTGGAGAACAGGGGAATATCTTTTCAAAATCAGCAAGCAGGAGCCCACCTGGAGAACAAGGGAATATTTTTTAAAATTCAGTAAGCAGGAGCCCACCTGAAGAACAAGGGAATATCTTTCGAAATTCAGCAAGTAGGAGCCCACCTGAAGAACAAGGGAATATCTTTCAAAATTCAGCAAGCAGGAGCCCACCTGAAGAACAAGGGAATATCTTTCAAAATTCAGCAAGCAGGAGCCCACCTGAAGAACAATGGAATATCTTTTTAAATGCAGCAAGCAGGCACTCACCCGAAAAACAAGGGAAGTACAATCCAAATTTTAGCCTTTAATTTTAGTATGTGCCAGTCACCATACTAGGGCAGAAAATTTTCTTTGTTGTCCACTTTTGTTGCAATCAGGAGCCACTTGGAGAACAAGGGAATACATTTTCAAGCATCTCAATCAGGAGCCCACCTGGAGAACAAGGGAATACCTTTCCAAGCATGGCTAGCAGGAGCCCACCCAGAGAACAAGGGAATACTTCTCAAGCATCAGCAACCAGGAGCCCGCCTGAAGAATGGAGGCACGAATTTCAAATTGTAGCAGTCAAGCATCATCAAAAGTAATGGCAAAACATCGCCAAGGCAACAACAAGAATCTCACTGAAAGAACACGAGATACAAGTTTAAGACAACACAAGAGCAAGTTTCAAGACATAGATATGATCTTTTGTAATTCATAGATCATAGATTAGGCTAGCTTCTTTTGTTTTACCACGGTGTAATAAGGGGTTCAACAAGCAGTAACAGCAACAATAGCAGTGAAATCACAGCTCCTGGTAGTCCCAGCTACCAGACATTCCTGAACTACACTGACATTATTCCTGTTTAGCTCGGGATATGTAGGCAACCTCTGAAACAAGGTGCGGTCAATTCTTTCAAAAATATTTCACACGGAATATGCGAACGGGCAAAAATCGCTCATTTCCGCTCACTTGTCTTTGCACAAAAACTCTTCGTGTTTCCGCGCAAAGAGGGGCAGTTGTGAGCACGTGATTTTTGCCCTAAGCAAATTATTCCAAAAGTTTCAAATAAAATGATTTTACAATTTTCGTGAATTTTGTGGAATTGAGTGTTAGTTAGTTGCATGATAATTCATATTAAAAGTACAAAATATGTATTTTTGCATTTAGGAATTTAATTTCACAATCTTCGTATTAATTAGGTATTAATTTATTTTAGAACAAAATTAAAAAATCACAAAATAGTTTCTTATCATTCTTAATTGATAATTGTTGCATTTATACAATTTTTAAATAATTTTAGAAGTTAAATAGTTTATTTATGTTTTGTTTTACTTTTTACAAAATCAGAAAATACAAAATAAAAATAATACAAAAAATGAAAATGAATGCAAAAGCAAAAGAAATAAAATAAAAAAAAAAGGGAAAACAATTAAGTAAATTTGGGCCACAATAACTTAGCCCAAACAAATCCCCTTCAGAACACGCCAGCCTAAACCCATCTGATCCGGTCTAGCACTATTGTAATAAAAACGGCGGCGTTTTAATAAGTAATAATCCTGGCCGTCGAGGATTATTGATCCTACGGTCAGGATAAAGGGGTTTAATACATAATTGTCGAAATCCCCCCCCCCCCGTTTCGTCGTCCCAAAAGCACCCCAGTCCCAAACCCTGTAACACTACCGCATGCCGCCGCCGGAAATCGCCCACGGCAGCGGCCAACCACCAAACGATCTAAAAATCACACCTCGCACCATTCACACCCCCTGCTTTCCATATCTACACTCGAAATCCTCCAAATCCACGTCAAAATCCACAAATTTTGGAAACCCTAGGCACCGCCACCACCGTGCACGGCGGCGCCACTTCCAAATACTCCCAAAAACACACCACGGAACCTCCTCATCCTTCTCTATTCAAATCCATGAGTCATTTTCCCTAAATCAGTCCGAAATTTTTCGAATCTTGAATCAAAAGTGGCGGTCGAAACCCTAATTTATCCAATCGGTTTCAAATTAACACTCTAAGACCTCCTCACTCCCCTCATAATGTATCTACTGTCAGTAGTGGTCAAAGTTTACCAGAGCTAATCGAGTTTTAAATCTAAGAAGTGGAGGAACACTAGAATTTCAGAGGTGAGCTTTTTCTTTGTTATTCTTCATTAAATTCTCCTCTATGACCGCTAATTCTTCTTGATTAATTAATTTAGATTCTGTTTTTCGTTTTTTTTGACATGCTGCCTAGAATCAATAGTCGGATTCATTTCTGTTCATCTTCATGTTTCTTTGAGTTTTAATTCATTTGAAATTAATAAGCATGAATTTGTTCTTTAATTTTCGCCATTAGTTTAGGATAAATTCTTGTCTCGTACTCTGCTTGGATTTTATGTTGATGGATTTTTATTTTGGTTTGAATTATCGATAAGTTGGCCTCAGTTTAATTTTATCTGAATCACTGGATCATTTTAACCATATTAGTCGTCTAGTTAAGTTTAATTTCCACGTTTTGATTAGTTAGTATAATGGTTGGATTTGGGTGAATAACCGTGTTTGCTAACCATGGTTGGAAGGGTTGGGAGTGTAGCTAGATTAGTTTGGTAATTTCAGGGCTAAGGTAAGGGCAATAAGGGTAGTTTTCTTAGGGAATAGGATAGCAACAGAATTTAGAACTCCCTAGAAGACTCTACAATAAGGTTTAAATTGCAATTTCAGGAAATATAATAGGATAAATTTGAAAAGAAGTCTGTAAATTAGGGGCTAAGGGATAAATCTAAAAATAAAAGAGGGGGAAAAAGTGCGAAAGGGGATCTAGAAGCTTCCCCTGAAATTTTCCTATAAAAGGCAGCTCCCTTGCCTTCATTAACAAGTTTTTCAGCCTCTAAGAATTTCCCCAAAGAGCGTCCTACAAGATTCAAATCTGAAATTTGAATTTAAATTCCAAATCTTCAAAAACCAAAAAAAAAAAAGTAGAAAACAAGAGAAAGCTCCAAAAAATTGGTACTGTTACTTCGGAATTTTAGATTGATTGCGAGTTAGCTGTTCATTCCAATTCCTGGTGTACTGAGATCCAATTTCAAGTCATTTTGGGTATTAGTTAGGATGTTTCTAGGTATTTACTGGAAGAAGTTGTTCTGGGTTTTGATTTCAAGTTTGCTGGGTTCTATCGAGTTTGTTTTGAGCAATTCATTGGTGTTGCTTTTTCTCCCTTTACTTCTGGGCTTTTGAGGCTGTTTTTGGATTCAAACTTGACCTCGTGCTGTTGATTTCCTTGCTGATTCTGTTTACCTAATACGACTGACTCATCTCCTTCTCTTAAATTTCATTTGCTTTCCAGGTACACATCTTAGTTTCCCATTGATGTAGATCGCAAATTGAAGATGAAGTGAAAGAGATGCTTATTTGTGTTGTAGATTCAAACTGTTTACTTGTGACATGCTATTGTGAATTAATATGGACTATTTGGATTTTTAAAACTTAGAATTTGTTCATTTCTATATCAGTATTGGTATAATATAGTGTGATTCAATTCCTTGTGGTAGTTTAACTTTCAAAAATTGTATGACTGTTGTGAACTCGATATTGATGGTGAGATCAGTGAGTATGCTCGTTAAATTCAGGTCAAATATATATGTAGTATTGGTTTAATAAATCTGTAAGTCATTGCTTTCATATTTGATCTCAGTAACTTAGTTTGAAATCAAATGATGTACGTTTCTTAAGCCCTTGAGTTTAAGGTTTGAACACAAACATAAATTGCCTCATAATTAGGCCATTGAACTTAGTAAGTACTGGTAGCCACTCATTATCTAAAACAGAAATTGGGATATAAATTTCGAATTCAGCAAAAATAGCTTGTTAAATTGGTAGAACTAAGTGGCTTCCAATCATGAAACGCATGGTGTATAATTCGAACAATCTGAAATGGATCAAGAGATTATAATTTCTAATTGAGTCCCGTTTGTTCTAGGGCATGTTCATGAATCAAGGTTGGGTAACTTGTTTCTAATTGACTTGGGTCTCAGCTTTGTTAACACACAGAAAGGCCCATGACTAGCCAACCTTATGAAATCGGGCGGATACCCCTCCTCTTTGGGCTGCTCTCCGAAGCCCACATGCTTTCAAGTTTAACTGAGTGGAAATGTTAATTTGTTAGGGCCTTTTTCTTTATTTTTAGAGACAATACATAATAGAAAATTATAGTTGCTCTAGGTTGCCTTTTAAAATAAAAATGAGGTGCGCCGCGCTAAACAGAACTATACATTGTGTGGCCCTCTTAATTAAAATTAAAAATATTTTAGATCTCGAGACGTGCCATTTAGCAAATTTCATAGCCTCCCGCAAAGTTAATAATATGTTAGCTTCTTTAGGCCCGACATTTAATAATATCACCTTGCTAAGTTCGGGTGCACATTTATGTGACCCAAATCTAAATCTCAACGAAGTCGAGATGTGTCAAAAGCCACGGGTGCACTGGTACGACGTGGTTCGAGATATATTTTCACGACGTTGCAATTCTTATTAAAAAATAAATATATAAAAAAGTGGGTTACTAATAAAGGCACATAAGTTAGAACATGTTTTGAAATCAGATAAAATCAATACAACAATTGACCGACCGTGCTAGAACCACGGAATGCGGGAATGCCTAACACCTTCTCCCGGGTTAACATAATTCCTTACTCGGATTTCTGGTTCGCGGATTGTTAACAAAGTCATAGTTTTCCTCGGTTCGGGATTAAAACCAGTGACTTGGGACACCATTAAACTCCCAAGTGGAGACTCTGAGTAATTAATAACTAAATCCCGTTCCGATTGTCCTTTAATTGGAAAAACTCCTTTACCCCCTCGTGGGTAGCAGTGATAGAGCTCAAGTAACCCAGCTGCTTTTTGCTTAATTGCCTTTCGTGAATCTCCCTCAGCTTGCCAATTATTATCATTAGCCATGAAGTTATTCAATAAAAGCTAAATTTCACTGTATGGTTTTGCCATGCAACTACCCCGACATGCTGAATCAAGATTCATCTTTGATGCATTATCTAACCCATCTACAAAAGTGTGACCCAATACCTCATCCGTCTGGCTATGATGTGGATAGGCCCTGAGCATCTTCTTGTACCTTTCACATGCTTGTCTAAGTGTCTCCCCAGCTTGTTATTTAAACCCAATAATATGACTCTTCAATATATTTGTTTTACTGGTGGGAAAAAACTTGAATAAGAATTTTTGTGCCAGATCATTCCAAGTGCAAATTGAATTTGCTGGCTCCTTGTTCAACCACTCCTTAGCTTCCCCGATTAGTGAAAATGGGAAAAGTATCAGCTTGACATAATAATTTGAAATGTTTGGATTGTAGTAAGTATCCGTAATTTCCAGGAAATTCTGAATGTGCCTCTGCAGGTCTTCATGAGGTAAACCCACAAATAGTCCTATGGATTGGATCAGCTGCACCATATATTATTTGAGTTCAAAGTGCCCAGTGATGTCAGGTTTCACAATAGCCTAAGTCATATTAGCCAAACTGGGCCTTGCGGCTTCAATAACTGCGCGTTCCTCGCTACTTGCCATCACAATTGGCTGTTGTTGAACTTCGATGTCCAACTCTCTTTCAATTCTAGTTCGAGCATCCACCTCCCTCATCAATCTGTGAAGTGTTCGTTCAATTTAGGGATCAAGAGGAGGGAGGTTGTTTGTGCTTTTAATTTTTTGCATTCAAGAAAAGATCCTGTATTAGCACAAACAAAGTGAACTGAAAATTACAACTTGAATAAATAAATGATAAAAGCTCAACTCAGTCAAGTAGCTAATTTCTAAGTCCCCGGCAGCGGCGCCAAAAATGTGTTGCGACCAAAAACACTCACGCAAGTGCACGTGATAATCAAGTAATAGAGTAGTGAGTAGAGTAGCATTCCCACGAAGACTTGTGATTAACTGTTGACTGATTTAAGCTGAATTAACTTATCTATCCAAGATGTTTTCCACAAAATAAAGATATCACTAATTTACTACCTAGATTATCAAATAATAATGTAACTAAAATAATTAACCAAACAAGCAGCAAAAATTCGAGTAACAAGGAACAAGATATGATATTCCGGGGTCACGGGCTAATTGACAATCGTGTTGTGTTCTTGGCTTAAAACGACTAATTGATCTATCTTGATTGTTGATTGACAGGGTTGATATTACTCATAAGAATCTGTCGAGTTCTTACTCGCCTATTCAAGCTAACGCAATGCCTATATGTCTATGGAATTAAGATTAACAAGAATGCATTCACAATTCATGTATTTCAACCAAGCAAGGCAATTGGGTATATGTCTATCCCAATTGCGAATTCGTTCCTCGATGACCAGGTTCAAGAACTTGCTTTATTTAATTCTATTGCAATCTAAAGTTCCCACTTTCGAGTTGAACCAAAGATTCGTAGATAGTATTTCACGGTTAGCTACTCAACATAATAATTAAAATCAGAATTAAATAAATAACCTAATATGATAACCCAACTTCGTCGAATTAAACGTCAACCAACAACTTTCATGTTTCACCCATGACCCTAGAACAATGGGGTTTAGCTGCTCATACTAATGTTCAACACAATAGGGTTCAATTTCATCACAATTAGCAAAAATAAAAGGAAGAAAAGAAGAAATCAATTGTCAAATCTCCTCCTTACCTCTTGCCTCTCTATACCTTGCACTAGCCCATGAAAAACTTGATAATTACTCCTTGGGCGAGCTTGAGTTTATATAGGTTAAGTGGGGTTTCCTCAAGATTTCCAATTTTACCGCTGAATAAACGTTCCCGAAATTTGGACTAGCGCGGTCGCGCACCTGGGCGCGCATTTGACCGCACTAGTTGGCTAGCATTCTATTTTTGGCGCGCACATTTTAGTGCGGGCGTGCATCTGGGCGTGCTAGCCCAGGTCTTAAATTTCTCGATTTCCTTCCTCGTCTTTGTGCGTACTCAACTTCAAGGGGTCGTTCTTGCTCTAAAATAGTTCCATTCACCGTTCTAAGGCATCACATAGGTTCTTCGTCCTGCAATATGTAAAAATCACAATTAGAGCCCATTTTTAATCAATTCACCACATTATGACATCGGGACATAATCAAGCGGGAGCATAAACAAACACTAAATCACTTATATTCAGCCTATTATCAATATTCCCTTAGAAATTATGTGTATTCTTCCTTTTTTGATGGTTACAAATGAACGCTGATTCATGTTTCTTTGATGTTTTCTGCATGTCCCATGTTAACAATCTCAGTCTCGTCCAGGTTGGACTTAGGTCTGTTCTTAAAATTCTTACTTCTTTAATAATCTCGTACGGTACGTCATCGTCCTCCGAATCTATGATCATTTGTTTTGTTGTCTCGTTGAATGTCACAGTCATTGGTTCATCAACATAAGTAACAGTAATGTTGTATAAGTAAAGTAATGAGGGAAAATAATTAAAGTAAGATTTATAAGGAAATCGACACGATTTGATAAATTCCATAACTAATTTTGAACATTAGAGGTCTTGCAAAAAATAAAAATGCTAAAGGAAAGTAAACTAGTAAAATAAAATGGTGCATGATGCTTGTTCGACCTTGCTACCTGAGGCTCGCCGGGCTCTAGTGGTTCTGATGGTCCAGTTATTGAGGCAAGCTCCTCTGCTTATATCCTGTATGGAAGGACTTTCCTCCCCCTCCTCCTCGAAAATGACACAACAATCCATGTCATCGTCTTCCAAGAACAAGTTCCTCATTGCATCCAGTGCTTCCTCTTCTTTTGACCCGTAGATAATCTCAGTCGGTTGGAAATTCTACTCCAAATAAGGTATTGGCTGCTCCAAAGGATAGTAAGGACCGCACCATGGTGGTATCCAGTGGTTGAATTCATCCCAAGTATACTCATATCCCAATCTGAAGGTGGTGCCATGTTTCTTGAGCTTGATGGGCTAAGTGATTCCTTGGAGGTTTTTGCCAAATCCGTTGCCAGGTTCATACCTGCTCCAGTTCAATATGCTTTCCATTTTGTTATCCCACCATTTGTCTTTATCAACGGTGTTGACTCACTCGATGTGGTGGTAAGTTTCTGCGTCTATCCTTCTTCCTCCTCCAATTGCTGGAATGTTCTGGTGACTGTATATGGGATTGCTACCGTCGCCGTGAATGATCACCTCTTGGTGATTTCACTCAAACTTGACTTCCTGGTGTAATGTTGATGTTACGGCCCCAGTGGCATGAATCCGTGGTCGTCCCAATAACAGAATGTAAGAGGTTGGCATGTTTATCAGTTGAAAATCAACGTCAAACCAAGTAGGCCCCATTTGCAAACACAAGCTTATTTCCTCAATAGTAGATCTTGGGATCCATCGAAAGCTTTGACGTTGATGGCCACATCCTTGATCTTATGCAACCCTTTACTAATGTCCTGAGTGTCACTAATGGACAAATATTTAGGCTAGATCCTCTATCAATCAGAATTCCGGTGATAAAGTAATCTTTGCACTGCACGGTGATGTGCAATGCCTTGTTGTGACTCAACCCCTCTGGCGGCAGCTCATCTTCGTGAGAAGTGATCTTGTGACTTTCCAAGGCCAGGTTTTCCATCTCTCTACCGGTGATGTTACTTGGTACATATGCCTCACTCAACACTCTTAACAAGGTATTCTTATGTGCATCGGAGCTTTGTAGCAAAGCAAGGATAGAAATTTGTGTCGATATTTTGTTCAGCTGATCAATGAATGAGTATTCTTTGGCTTGTATCTTTCTCCAGAGATCGTCGAGCCCAGTTTCAGTGATGGTTGGTCTCCTAGAGGCCTGTTTGCTTGACTCAGCCAAATGTTCTAGGGTATAAACACTAGCGGTTCTTATCATACCTTGTACCGCAATGGCTTCCCCGAACATGACATTTCCCTTTCTTTTGGCCTCAGCTGTGTAGTCCCAAGGTATGGCCTTTGTATGGAATGGTGTTATTGCCAACATTGCCACTGGAATTGGCGTGTTTTGAATGGAACATACCCCTTAGGTGGTAAGACTGCAACATCAAAGGGTGTAGGTGTGTTTGCTGGTGACATAAACTCAACCTCAATCAACACTGGCATTTTTGCAGAGGATGGTTCTTTGAACTCGAGTTGCATGGACATGTTTACCTTGGTGTCTCCAGAAGGCTGAATCTGGACCACAATCAAATTAAGGGTGACTACTGGCTTCTTTGGATCATTGCCTTCTGTGATTAAATCAATTGATCCCTTGAGGTCCCAGTCATCATCTATCTCAATCATGTGAACATCACCGCCCTTATAATCTGGCAGAGGACAATTGCGGACATTTGGAGGAGGCTCCTTTGCTAAATTAATCTTTTTGTCAATCAAGGTCTGGATCGTTTCCTTCAGAGAACAGCATTTATCAATGTTATGTCCTTTCATGCCGGAATGGCATGCACAAGATTTATTTGGATTGGCCCTACGAGAAGGGTTTTTAGGGGTTATGGCAGGGATATGGGGGACATAACCAGTAGCTTAAAGACTTTCGTACAGCTGGTCAATTGGTTCAGCAATGGCGATATACTATTTGAGAGGTCTACAGTCAAAATTTAGTCGAGGTCTAGCGATTGGGAAGGTGATTGATAGTGGGATGGTTGGGTGTTGTATGCTTGTTAAACATGTGGTTGTTGGGAGTATTTGGGTGAAGTGGGCTGATATGCAGGAGGTGGAGGTGACTGGTACGTGGGTGGTGGAGTATGATAAGAGGGTGAGGGTGCTTGGTGATTTAGGGTAGGCTGTTATGTGATTAGAGGTATTGGGTATGTTTGGTACTTGATATGGGATTTGGTTCTTTGTGCAACCATTATAGCACCTGCGTCCCTTTTCTTGGATGTACCACCAGACTGTAAAGCCTTATTGGTAGCTTGCAAGGTTTCAAAATTCGTAACCATACCACTTTTGATGCCCTCTTTGATCCTTTCTCCTAGATTGATGATGTCAAAAAACTTGTGATTCTCAATCAGCATCAGCCTCTCATAATATTGTGGGTCTTGGGCCCGAACAAAGAATTTGTTCATTTCCTTTCTTCCAGAGCAGGCCTAAACTTAGCAGCTTCTGACCTCCATCGAGTAGCATACTCACTGAAGGTCTCTGTGCGTTTCTTTTTCAAGATTCGAATATAGAACACATCTGGTGAATTCTCCGTGTTGAACCTGAACCTGTCCATAAATCGGACTCCATGATTACCCAGTTTGACCACTTCTTCATATCCTGGTTAATTTACCAAGACAAGGTGTCTCCCTTCAAAATCCTCATGAAAAGCTTCATGTGGATTTTCTTGTCTATTACCACTCAGACCAGCTTGTCACAGTATGTTCTCAAGTGGGCCCTTGGATCCCCTGTACCATCAAACATTTAGACCTTGGGAGGTTTGTACACCTCGAATAGTTCGACATCGGGTTGCATGCAAAGATATTCATAGCTTAGCCCCTCAATTCCCTTACTACCTTCAGCACCTTGAATTCGTCTAGTCAACTTTTTAAGTTCTTCGACTAGATTTTGAAGAGAAAGTTCTTATCATTGGACTCGAGAGTTCTTGAGATGGACTAGGTGGAGTGTGGAACAGTCTCCACGTAGATGGGGGTATTATGTTGGGTGTGGCAATGGTTATTTGTGGAGTTTTGGCAGGTATTGCAGTGGTGGTGAGGAGCAGAATGGTTTTGTTGCTTTGGGATATTTTGCGGAGGTACAGGATTCCTAGTATTTGGGAAAGTAACCTCTGAAGTGGTGAGGGAAAATGACAGACTAGCCAAATTTCAGACTTGATCAAGTTTTTCCTAAAACTTCAACAACTTTTGTTCTAGCTAGGATGTATTTTCCTTCGGGACAAGAGTGCCATGAGTGACCTTTACCCGTTCAGCTGAGTTGTTCGAATCTTCCATTTTTCCTCTGTTTTTGTGTCTGACAGGACTGGGAGGAAGAGTGGGTGGAGGGCCCCTGGATCTCGTAAAATATGATGACGTTGCCAGAGCTCACGGCCTAACCTTTGGAGAGGGGAATAAACAAAAAGTAAAAATAAAAGGTAACAAGTCAGTGAGGATTATTAGAAAAATGTTGCAATAGTTAAACATGTAGTGCAGAAATATAAAGCGTGTCCTAATTTTGTGGACCTCTTTGTGCCCGAGGTAGGCCTAGCGACAAATTGATTTGGAGGACTTAGAATGCTAAATGCCTCATTTTATTGATAAAAGATATATGAATCCCAAAATGATACTAAATAACATGAAAATAAAAATCACTAATGGCTATTGGCCTTATTACATTTTATAAAGTAGAAATGGAAATTCCTATATATTTGGTCCCTGAGGGACCTTCCCCATACTCGGCAACATTGAACCCATCGAAAAACTTCCCTAGCTCGCGCAGTCCTAGCTGCAAGTAAGCTCTGGCCAGATGTTCGCCTTCATTTCCTTCAGCAGTCTAGCAATCTTCGACCCTCTTTAGAAACTTGTTGTTCTGTTGAATTTCCAGGAGAGAAGGTAGATTCCCTACATATTTTCGGACAAGAGTTTGATCGCTGGAATAAAGATTCTCCCACCATCTTAGCAATTTCTTGTAGATGTTGGTGACCATGCCGAATCTGGGGACTTTTTGACTCATATTTTAGCAAGATAAAAGGGTTAGGCCCTTACCCCTACCAGACTCGAGTATTAAATATCAATAATTGGCATAGAAACATTTAGTTCTGCAAATAAATTCACAAAACATGGTAGTGTCCGTTTGAGTTTTGGGGAAACCCAGTGGACTTTGGACAAGGCTATCTTAAAGAGTCATTATGCGGACAACATAACTGACTCGACTAGGTTTGATAATGATGCATGCACAATTAAATAGAGTAAGGTTTCTCTGGAGTATTAGACTGGTGCCTTTGAGCGGACAACTCAAGAGGGAAAGGTGCAGAACCGTTGACTACACCGTCGATAGACTGGTGTTAACGCAAATATGCATTTGCCGGATTTAGAGGGTGATAGTATCGGAAGAGAGAAACTACTCATTATAAGCGTTGCTATGGTATTTTGTTTGATACGAGTGGAATATGATGTTGAAAACATGCTTATTCAATAATTAAAACAAGTTGTCATGTATTTGCACGTTCATAGAAACAATAATTACAATAATTTAAAAAGGTGATACAGGAATGCAATAAAGGAAAGTAGTAAAAGAAATAAAGAAAAGAAACAAAAGGACAAGTTAGTTTCATAGTAGAAAAGGGAATTAAATTCTTAAAGAGATTAAACAGGTAAAGGCATATACGAAATGTAAAGTCATAATAATAGCTTGAAATGGTAAAAGCCTACGAGAAATCCCTAGCAGAGTCGCCATGCTGTCGCGCCCCTTTTTTCTTGCGAAATCGGGTTTATGACATTTGGGAAGACAACTCGTTTCCTTTGGGGAAGTGGATTTAATGGAATTGAAGAGTCGCCACCTAATGATTTAAGTGCATTCGGACACTAAGAAGGGTTTTGTTTGGATAACCAGAGATTGGGTAAGCGCTTGAAATTAGGCACCCCTCAGAATCCACTAGTGTGGTTCCCGACTAAGCTATTGTTGTGACTTAAGGTAGAAATAACACATAGACAAGTAGGACTTCAAATAATAGGGAATTTTTCACCTAAAGGTTAGAAATAAAAAGTTGGAAAGCGTTAAAGAGAGTTGATTTAGAAGAAACATTTAAAAGAAATAAAGAACAAAGGGAAGGGGGTCCTAGGTTTATTAATAATATGGATCACCCCACACAACACTCGGTAATCATTCTTACGTGTGGTGTTATCACGTGGTCATCATATCCATATCTACCCTTTCACATAAATTAGCTTGTTATATTTTTAAAATATTGAATAATTATTTTAATGCATCTCCGTGCAAGAAAATTATTTTTTCTCACTGTTAATAATTTTATAAAATATTTGTTTTTAAGATACTTGGGAATTTAAAAAATAGCCCCCTTATTTCGGATTCAGCCTAATTGAACAACCTAATTTCAACCCCTAACACACTATGACTAAGCCCAAATCGGTCAAACCCATCCCCAATTAATCTAAAACCCAATCCAGGCCTTCCCAAATCCTAGCTGTTGATCTCTGAGATCAACGACTCGTATTTTTTCTTACCATAATATAACCTAACGACCACCTCCTAACCTAATTCATTTCCATTATACCCTGCCGTCACCCTTTCCTCTCTCTCTCCCAAATGCTCTCTATCTAAACCCTAATCCAGGTGCCATCACCGACTTAGACCTTCATTCTATGATGTTTCTTTATCATCTTAGGCCTATACTGACCTCCTACTTTCTATGGTTCATCAATTTCTTAGATCCTTGAGAAGATCTCAAGGGACCTAAGTGGTCTGGTTTGCACCTTTAATTTCTCTGCCTATTTCAAGCCATTTTCTCGACCATGAGTAAGAAACCGCTCTTATTTTGCTATGGATCCATGATTTCTAGGCCTATGTTATCGTCTCTGTCATGCTTTCTAAAAAAACCCTAATTTTTATCTCTGATCTTCTCAGATCTATATAGATATGAGACGAATCGAACATATCTTACATGTTTTCCTTGGAAGTTTTCTGGTTTTCAAATGATTTCCCGTTTTTCGTAAACTAGGGTTACTCGTCTTCTCAAAAGGCTTTCTGATTTTTTTGAATGCTTAATAGTTTGTTCTTAAGTGTTCTTGACTGATTTATGCTAAAATTGCATAAGCCCTAGTTGGTTTATGTTAAGACTCTAACTGTTTGATGCTTTGCTTCTATTCTAAGCCTTGCAAAGTTACTAGTCATATTGGTTCATTCTGTATTCTAATTTACATGTTTTTCGTTAGTCGAATTCCTTTATTTGATATTTTTATCATAATTAATCTATATTGGGGGTATTTGAATTATTTTTCTTCTAATTTCTCTGTGTTCCTAAAGTTTTACTCAGCTTATTTTGTTCAAGAAAATTGATATATTCTTTCCAGAATTATTGAGTGATTTCCTCTGTTAGTCTTCATGCCTTATTTAAGTTGCCCGTAGTATCTACTGATTCCGTGCAAGATTATTTCCTTAATTAGATTCCTAGTTATTCACTTTTTTCCTAAGTCTGATTTGAATTTCTTTCCATAAATATTTCCTGCCTTTACATTGGTTAATTGTCCTTAATTAAGGGAACACTATGCTGATTTTTTGTGTGATTGATTCTGTGATCTTCCCTTGATTAACTGAAGTTGATTCTTTTACCTTATTTTCTTTAACTACTATACAAACTCTCTTATTTAACTTCTTAACACACGAACATCAGTTCATAACACACATACATTCACACTCCTTTCCTTCTTTGATACTTGTGCTACTAGTGCTATTGTGGGTCTAGCCGGCTAAAACCCAAGGCTAGATAGTGGAATTGAACCTATTTCTTTTCTATTATGCATTTCTCTTACTTGGTTGGTATGTCTCGATTGAATTTTGAAACCTAAACTCTATGTGTTAATTTCAGTGCTAGATCATAGTTATAAGTGCAATTCATGCTCTTGTTTACCGCCTTACTTAGCATGTCTCACCCTACTTTGTTCATACGTAATTAGCATGTAAAAACAATAGATGTCCATTTGATGTTTGTTCAGCATGTCTATTCACCCTTGTCTATTCTCCTTCCATGAGAAAATCATGGTAGTTACCTAATTTCTAAGGCATTCGACTGACTCTAGTTGTTTTTTTTATTCTGCCTAGTGTTTCTTTGCTTTAAACATTGCTCGATTACCTACCATCCTGACTAACCTTTTAATTCTATAAGCTTCTAAATGTTCGATGCATTTTGTTGACTATATGCCTCCCTGAACCCTATCATGTGTTCTCTTTGAAAATGTAAATTCTATGTGTCCCCAATCCCCTTAAACTGATATGAGATCTTTTTGTAAGTGTTTCTGAATCTGGATGTTTTATGACCATTTGATTGTTTGATGTTTTCAAAAGTGTTTTGATACTCTTCTCAAACTATTTTTTTTTACTACCAAACTAGTTTCTATTTCAGAAAACCTTTTCACTTTTAGAGTAGTCTCTTTATTGTTTTCACTAAATCTTTCAAACTATGTCAAGCACTCTCACTTACGCTTAGTTTTCGAGAGTTGTTATTGTGTATTCCGAGCGGCACTTTTAAACACTGCTTTATTTCATTTTTTGGCTTTTAATTATTTCTACCATAAGTTTTGGTTATTTTTTGCATTGTTAGGCTTAACTATCATATTGACAAGGTGCCGACACGATGGTTCATGGAGGGCAAACTGTGGTCGTGACAAGTTGGTATCAGAGCTCTATGTTCATAGGAGTCGTGAATCACAAGTCGGTTTATTAGAGTCTCACTGATTGGTATGGAGATGTCTGTACTTATCTACGAGAGACAATGTAACTGTTAGGAAAATTCCACTTCATTTGATTTCCTTGTCTTGTGAGATATTTGATATCACAATTCTAAACTTTTTTCTTCTATTCTTTCACTGATGGTGAGGAAACGTGCTAATCGAGATGATTAGGCACCCGTGCCCTCTACTGCAGCCATCACAGGCCAGGGTAGAGGTCGAGGATGCATACGCGGTGCAGCCAGAGCACCCGCGCGAGCTACCACCGAGGAGCCACCAGTGGTGCTAATTGGAGCCTAGTCACCTGATACGCCTACCACTACTACTACGCCAACACTTCAGGAGACCCTGGCAGAGTTCATGAGCATGTACACCACTTTAGCTCAGCCAGTGTTGCTTCCCCTTCCTGCAGCTACATACTAGGCCATGGGAGGATCTCAGACTCCTACCGCCCACACTCCTGAGCAGCGAATGCGTGTTTATTAGGTCCTAATGTTTATTCTTGTATAGTCCATAGCTCTAGATCATCCCGAGGATAGAGCAACAGCCTCTGAGGATGAACAGCGTAGGCTTGAGAGATTCAAGATGTATAAGCCTCCTTTATTCAGTGGTCTAGCATCAGAGGATGCCTTGGTATTTCTGGATGAGTGCTACCCTACTATTGGTACCATAGGTATTTCTGGATCGAGTAGGGTTTCCTTCACTACCTTCTTGATTCGAGGGGCCGCCAATGAGGGGTGACGTACTTATGAGTTAGACAGTCTGGATGAGGCAGCTTCCCTAACTTGGACTCATTTTAAGATATGTTTGTGAGAGAGTATGTTCCTCAAAGCCTTAGGGATGTATGGGACACAAAGTTTGAGCATTTGCGCCAGGGTGCTATGATTGTCTTAGAATATGCTGTGTGTTACACTAAATGGCTAGACATACACCAGCCTTGGCTTCTACTATTTGCGAGAGGGCTCGCCGCTTCATTGAGGGGCTTATTCCCAAAATCAGGTCTAGCATGGCTGGTGAGTTGGAGATGGATATTTATTGTCATCAGGTGGCGAGCATTTCTAGGAGGATTGACGGTATGAATGCTAGGGAGAGAGATAAGAGGGAGGCCAAGAGTCTCGAGAGTAGGGCCATTATTCTGGTGCCCGTGCCCCAACTGCAGGTCGTCATGGTAGGGGTTATATAAGTTTCTCTATTCATTTAGAACTTCCAGTAGCCAGTGGTATTACAGCTCATCCTAGGCCTCAGGAGCATTATTGTGCACCTCCAGTATCCAGTGCGCCTCCAGCGCATGGTGCTTTCAGATGTTAATCCAGCAGACCTAGCCCGAGCCAGCCACAACTGCCACATCCTCCTAGAGTGTGTTTTAAGTGTGGTGACATATGCCTTGTGGTGAGGAATTGCCCTAGACTTGGTACAGGTGTGCCCCCACAAACTTCTCAGCAACAGCGCACTCCCCAATGTTCTTAGGCAATGATTACAGCACCAATTGCTACCCCACATTTCTGAGCCAGCTAGAGGTGGAGATTGAGGAGGTAGATTTCATCCTAGACGGGGAGGCTAAGCCAGATACTATTCCTTCCTGCCAGTACCGAGGTTGTTGCGTCCTATTTTGTTATCACAGGTATTGTCCTGGTTAGTCACAGAGATGCATCAGTTCTATTCGATCCAGGCTCCACTTATTCTTATTTATCCTCTTATTTTGCTCCACATTTGGGTGTGTCTCGGGATTCTTTGAGTTCCCTGTTTGTATTTTCACTCCTGTGGGAGATTCTCTTATTGTGGATCGTATTTATCGGTCGTGTTTGGTTGCTCTTAGTGGTTTTGAGACTAGAGCTGATTAATTGTTGCTCAACACGGTTGATTTTGATATTATCTTGGGCATGGACTGGTTGTTGCCCTATTATGCTATTCTTGATTGTCACGCCAAAACCGTAATGCTGGCTATGCCATGTGTACCGCATGTTAAGTGGAGGGGTGCTTTAGATCACACTTCTAGTAGAGTTATTTCTTTCCTTAAGGCTGAGATAATGGTTGAGAAAGGGTGTGACGCATATCTAGCTTAGATGAGAGATGTCAGTATTGATAGCTCTTTTATTGATTCAGTCCCAGTAGTACGAGATTTTTCTGATGTGTTTCCAGTGGAACTTTCGGGTCTACTGCCTAATAGAGATATTGATGTTGGCATTGATCTGTTATTGGGCACTCAACATATTTCTATCTCTGTATCGTGTGGCTCCTCCTGAGTTGAAGGAGTTGAAGGAGTTGAAGGATCAATTACAGGAATTGCTTGATAAGGGTTTTTTAGGCCTCGTGTATTACCTTGGGGTGCTCCTATCTTGTTTGTGAAAGAAATGAGGGTTCTATATGTATGTGCAGTGATTATCACCAGTTGAACAAAGTTTCAGTGAAGAACCGTTATCTTTTGCCTCATATTTATGATTTGTTTGACCATTTATTGGGTGCACGAGTTTTTTCTAAGATTAAATTGCTTTCAGGGTACAATCAGTTGAAGATTCGGGATCCATATATATTGAACACTGCTTTCAGAACTCGATACAGTCATTACGAGTTCCTTGTTATGTCATTTGGGCTAACCTATGCCCTAGTAGCCTTTATGCATTTGATGCACATTGTGTTCCAGTCATATCTTGACTCATTTGTCATTGTCTTTATTGATGATATTATGGTGTATTCCTGGAATCTCAAGGATCAAAAGCAGCATATGAGGATTGTGATTGAGACTCTAAGAGAGAAGAATTTATATGCTAAGTTCTCGTAATATGAGTTTTAGTTGGGTTCCGTGGAATTTTTTGGGTCATGTGGTTTCTAGTTAGGGGATAAAAGTGGATCCTAAGAAAGTGGAAGCAGCACAGAGATGGCCCAGATCATCCTCAACTACAGAGATTTGTAGTTTTCTTAGCTTAGCAGGTTACTACCGTAGATTTGTTGAAGGTTTTAATCTATTGCAACACCTATGACCAGACTGACCCAAAAGGGTTCTTCGTTATAGTGGATGGAAGAGTGTGAGGCTAGCTTTCAGAAGCTTAAGACATCATTGACTACAGCGCCAGTTTTGATGTTGCCTACAGGTTCAGGCTCTTATACAGTTTATTGTGATGCCTCGAAGGTTGGCCTTGGAGCGGTATTGATGCTGGACGGTAGGGTGATTGCCTACACATCCAGACAGTTGAAGATACATGAGAAGAATTATCTTGTCCATGATCTTGAGTAAGCTGTTATTGTGCATGCCTCGAAGATCTGGTATCATTATTTTTACGGTGTGCCTTGTGAAATTTATACTGATTATTGGAGTTTGCAGCATTTATTCAAGCAGAAGGATCTTAATTTGTTCCAAATGAGGTAGTTAGAGTTGCTGAAGGACTATGATATCACTATTTTGTATCACCCGAGTAAAGCTAATGTGGTGGCTGATGCTTTGAGTTGCCGGGCAGAGAGTTTGGGTAGTTTGGCTTATTTACCAGCAATAGAGAGGCCCATGGCGATGGATGTTCAGCCCTTAGCCAGTCAGTTTGTGAGATTGGATCTTTTAGAGCCTAGTCGGGTTCTAGTGTGGTCTCTCGGCCTTTATTTTCTGATCGTATTCGGGAGCGACAATTTGATGCTCCTTATTTGCTTGTCCTCAAGGACAAAGTTGAGCACGGTGATGCCTTAGATGTGACTATTGGTGATAGTGGGGTATTGAGGATGTGGGGGCGGGTTTGTGTGCCCAATATTGATGGACTTTGAGATTTGATTCTAGAGGAGGCTCACAGTTTGCGGTATTCCATCCATCCGGCAACCTCAAAGATGTATTAGGATTTGAGGCAACACTATTTGTAGAGTCAAATGACGAAGGTTATAGTTGGGTTTATAGCTCAGTGTCTCAGTTGTCAGCATGTGAAGTATGAGTACCAGAGATCGGGTAGGTTGCTTCAGTAGATGGAGATTCCGGAGAGGAAGTAGGAGCGGATCACCATGGACATTGTAGTTGGGCTCCCACAGACTTTGAGGATGTTCGATGCCATTTGGGTGATTGTGGATCGGCTAACCAAGTCCGCACATTTCATTCCTGTGTGCACTACATATTCTTCAAAGCGGTTGGCGGAGATTTATATCCGGTAGATTGTTCATCTGCAAGGTATTCCAATTTCTATTATTTCATATAGAGGTACTCAGTTCACATCACAATTCTGGAGGGCCGTTCAACATGAGTTGGGTAATCGGGTGGAGTAGAGTACAACATTTCACCCTCAGATGGACGGGCAGCGTGATCTCACTATTCAGATTCTTGAGGATATGCTCCGTGCATGTGTAATTGAGTTTGGAGGGTCTTGGGATCAATTCTTGCCATTGGCAGAGTTTTCATACAACAACAGTTATTAGTCCAGCATTCAGATAGCACCTTGTGAGGCTTTATATGGTAGGCGGTGTAAATTTCTGGTGGGTTGGTTTGATCCCGGTGAGGCTAGATTATTGGGCAGAAACTTGGTTCAGAATGCTTTAGAGAAGGTTAAGGTGATTCAGTATATACTCCGTACAGCTCAGTTTAGACAGAAGAGTTATGTGGACCGAAAGGTTCACAATGTTTCCTATATGGTTGGAGAGTGGGTTTTGCTTTGAGTATCGCCTATGAAGGGCGTTATGAGATTTGGGAAGAAAGGGAAGTTGAGTCTGAGGTTTATTGGCCCTTTTAGATATTGAGGCATGTTGGGGAGGTTGCTTATGAGCTTGCCTTACCTCCCAGCATGGCAAGAGTTTATTCGGTATTTCATGTTTCGATGCTCCGAAATATCAAAGCGATCCATCACACGTGTTGGATTTTAGTTTATTCTAGTTAGAAAAGGATCTATACTATATTGAGGAGCCAATGAATATATTGGACATGCAATTTAGAAAGCAGAGGTTAAAGAACATTGAATCAATTAAAGTTCAGAGGCGGGGTCAGTAGGACGAGGAGGCGACCTGAGAGACCGAGCAGGATATGTGCAGCCATTACCCTCATTTTATCACTATTTCAGGTATGTCTCTATGCTCGTTCGAGGACGATGGAATGTTTAAGTGTAGGAGGATGTGACGACCCGACCGATCGTCTTAAGATTAATGTCCCGATCCCCTGTTAACTGTTTTCCCTGTGTATGTTTATGCTATTTTGAGTTGGTGGGAGGAATTATTAGGAGTTTTGCACTGCTTTGGGACCCTTAGTCCATAAATGAGAGCTTAAGTTTTAGAAATTTGACATAGTCGAAACATTATGAAGACAATCTCGGAATGGAATTTTGATTGTTTCGTTAGCTCAGTTGGTTGATTTCGATTTTAGAAGCGTGTTCGGATTGTGTTTTGGAGGTCCGTAGCTAATTTAGGCTTGAAATACCGAAGGTCGAATTTTTGAAGTTTCTGGTTCGATAGCGAGATTTTGATGCAAGGGTCAGAATGGAATTCTAGAAGTTTGAGTTGCTCCGTAGTATTGAATGTAACGTGTGTGCAAAATTTTAGGTCATTCGGACGAGGTTTGACAGATTTTTTTTATCAAAAGTGTATTTTGAGAGTTTTCAAAGTTCTTATGCTTGAATCCGATACTAATTTGTTGATTCGACGTTGTTTGAGGTGTTTGAAAGATTTGTATAAGATTGGATAGTTGTATTTGACTTGTCTGTGCTTTTGATTGGGCTCCCGGGGGCCTCAGGATGAATTCGGGTGGCTACTGTCACAATAGCATCTACAGTTGGTATGCTACAGAAGCGATTACCGCGGATGCAAAGTTAAGCCGCATAAGCGGCTGAGAGGAATTTGAGTAGGGACCGCAAAAGCGGTAGTATTACCGCACCTACGGGATAGAAGATGTGGCATCTGGGTTGTAGATGCGAAGATGGAACTTTTAAGTGAGAATTGCAGAAGCGGTTCCCTAACCGCAGAAGCGGTATCGCAGATGCGATGGGTGGACGCAGATGCGGGATTACTGGGCATAAAATAGGAATTTCGAGGGTTTAGTTTCAAAACGTGGAAACATCAAGTTTGAGCTGGGGAAAGGGCGATTTGGAGGGAGTTGAAGAGGAAATCATAGGGTAACAATTCTTTAACCCTTTCTAGTTATTTTCTATCAATCTATGCCTAAATTTATTATTTAATTTCGGATTGGAGATGAAAAATGGGAAAAAATTGGAAGAAAATTCTTAGACCTAGAATTCGAATTTTGATTGGGAATTTGACCTTTGATTTTGATAATTTTTTTCATGCATGAACTCGTGAGAGAATTCAGAAACTATAAATTTTATCCGATTCCGAGACGTGGGCCCGCGGAGCGTTTTGGTCATTTTACCTAATTTCGCATATTAGCTTAGAATTTATTTGTGAATTTTGGTTGGAGTCCCATCACTTTTCTGGGTCATGTTGTTTCAAGTGAGGGGATTCAGGTGGATCCCCAGAAGATTGCAGCGGTGAAGGATTGGCCTAGACCCACGACCCAGACAGTGGTTCGTGGCTTCTTGGGTTTATCCGAGTACTATCAGAGGTTTGTGGAGGGATTCTCTACCCTCGCCTCCCCATTGACTAAATTGACGCAGAAAGCAGTTAAGTTCCAATGGTCCGACGCTTGTGATAAAAGTTTTCAGGAATTGAAGTCAAGGTTGACCTCGGCACCGATATTGGCCTTGCCGGAAGGCACGGAAGAATTTTTGGTCTATTACGATGCTTCCAGGGTTAGTTTGGGGTGTGTATTGATGCAGCATGTTAAAGTTATAGCGTATGCTTCAAGGCAAATCAAGAATCACGAGAAAAATTACCCGATGCATGATTTTGAGCTTGCAGCAGTTGTATTTGTCTTGAAAATATGGCGGCACTATCTTTATGGGGTCCATGTGGATGTGTTCTCAAAACACAAGAGTCTCCAATATTTGTTCAAACAAAAGGAGTTAAATTTGAGGCAGCGGCGGTGGTTAGAATTGCTTAAAGATTATGATATGAACATCTTATACCATCCGGGAAAGGCGAATGTTATGGCCGACGCCCTCAGTCGAAAATCCATGGACAGTTTGGCTCACTTGGGGGCGGATCAGAGGCTCCTAGCTCGGGAGGTCTATCAGTTGGCCAGTCTTGGGGTTTGCATTTCGACCCTAAATGAGGAGAAAATTATGGTGTGTAATAGAGCAGAATCATCGCCTGTAGCGGAAGTCAAGGAAAAAGAGTTCATGGATCCAACATTGGCAAAATTTAAGGAGGTAGTTCTGAAGAACAAAACTTCGGCATTTTCACTCGATGACAATGATGATGTGTTACGATGTCAAGGAAGGCTATGTGTTCCAGATGTGGATAACCTTCAGGAGAGAGTAATGGCGGAGGCTCATCATTCCAGGTATTTGGTGCACTCGGGTTGTACGAAAATCTATCACGTTCTCAAGGAAATTTATTGGTGCAACGGTATGAAGAAGGGTGTGGCTGACTTTGTATCTGAATGTCCAAATTGTTAGCAAGTAAAAGCTGAGCATCAATGGCCTGGTGGGTTAACCCAGCTTATGGAAATACAAATGTGGAAGTGGGAGATGATCAACATGGATTTCATGGTAGGATTACCTCGCACTCAGCGAAAGTTCGACTCAATTTGGGTGATAGCGGATCGACTCACCAAATCAGCTCACTTCTTGCCAGTCAAGTCCACCAATACTGCAGAACATTAAGCTCGGTTGTACATCAAGGAAATAGTTAGGCTTCATGGTACTCCCCTCTCTATTATTTCGGATCGAGGGGCTCAGTTCACAGCTAATTTTTGGAAGAAATTTCAGCAAGGTTTGGGTACCCAGGTGAATCTCAGCACAACTTTCCATCCGCAGATCGATGGTCAAGCAGCGCGGACTATTCAGACGCTTGAAGATATGTTGCGGGCTTCTGACTTGGACTTCAAAGGTAATTGGGATGATCACTTGGCCCTTATAGAATTTTCTTACAATAACAGCTTCATGCTAGCATTTAGATGGCCCCATTTAAGGCATTGTACGGAAGAAGGTGAAGGTTCCGATTGGGTAGTTTGAAGTGAGTGAAGCAGAATTGATAGGACACGATCTCGTGCACCAAGCTATGGAGAAAGTTAAAGTCATTCAGGAAAGGATGAAAACTGCTAAGAGTCGCCAGAAATCCTATGCGGACGTTCGCCGCAGAGGATTTGGAATTCCAAGTTTATGATTAGGTATTCCTGAGGGTGTCTCCTATGAAGGGAGTCATGCGATTTGGGAAGAAAGGAAAGTTGAGTCCTAGGTATGTCGGACCGTATCGGATCGCTTAACGGATAGGGAAAATTGCTTATAAGCTGGAGTTTCCCCCTGAAATGTCCCTCCTGCACCCGGTGTTCCATGTGTCTATGTTAAGGAAAGTGGTTGGAGATCCGTCCACCATCGCGCCAGTAGAAGACATCAAGGTTATTGAAGAGTTATCATATGAAGAAATTCCGGTTGCTATTATTTATAGACAAGTCCGTAAATTGTGAAACAAGGAAATTTCTTCAGTTAAAGTGTTGTGGTGAAATCATCAAGTCGAAGAAGCCACTTGGGAAGTGGAAGATGAGTTGAAAGAAAAATATCCCTATTTGTTTGAACAAATCTAGTAGTGATCGTGCGAACTCTTGTCCCTAGCGAACTGGCATAGTATCCCATTTTTTGTAAAGACACCCCATTTCTCCCCTAAATGCTTTACTATTGTAAATCGTCAAGTTGTGCCGAAATTGTATGTGTTGTGATTATTTGAGTCATATGCAAACCCTTCTTGGTAAATGAAAATTTTTGTAAGAACTCTTGTGATAAGTAATTGGCTTATGATAGTATAGGTTGTTAATGATTAATTTACATGTGTATAGTGAATCGAAGTGGTTAAACTATATGGGACTCATCGTAGTAATCAAACTATGTGCAAAAGTTCGTCAAGTGATTGAATATGTTCAACTGTTGAGGTAATGAATTGTACACCATTTGCAGGGATGATAGGAATTGTGTAATGGTGTTTGAAAGTATGTTTCGGGGACTCTCTGTCAGGTAGATATGTCCATAATACAAAGGAAACTCTAGCAAAAATTTTCGAAAAATATGGGAGTTAGTGAATATATTGAGAGTCTGCATATCATGTTTTTCAAACCAACTGATTTTCAAAAATCCTCATTCAAGGACGAATGCTTTTAAGTGGGGGAGGATGTAAGACCCCGTAAAATTTTGTGCTTAAAAATTAGTAGCTCGTAGTGCCAAGGTCTGAATATGTATTAGGAATGTGTAGAATTCTTCCTTTTTACTGAAATTGCTCAAAACCTAGTAGCTCAAGCTTTCTCGCCGCGGTTCAGACCCTTTTTACCGATTTTGATCTTAAAAATCAAGAATCAAAATTTTCCAGAAACTTTCCATTATGCGGTCCAGAATGCAGTTGCAGATCAGGTATGCGGACCACATTTCTGCCGCATAGTTAACTAGTGAGTTAGTTGAAATTGAAGTTGAAACTGCGGTCTATTATGCGATCGCATAATCAGTATGCGGACCACATAATCGTCGCATAAATTCCTCAAGGATTTGTGAAGGTCAATTCTGCGCTGCATAATGCGACCGCAGAACAGAAATGCTCTGTCGCAAACACTGGAAGATAAGTCAGATTTTAGGAGCACTTCTGCGGTCCATTATGCAGACCGCATTTCCACTCTGCGATAGCAGAGTGCGACCGCAGACTCGACTCGGCTCCAGATTTTCTAATTTTTCAACCCGATCTCTTCTTCAATAAAACACCCCAACCCTTCATTTTTACATATTTTTTTGGATAAACCTAGAGAGAAGGGAGATAGGGTTCTTGAGAGAGAAAGTCTCATCTTCATCAATTTTATTTTACAACGTCGCCCGGGCCCGGAAATTCTCGAGTATTATCTTCATCTCTATCCTTGCAGGTAAGGTCCCCAAATCTTTTTCATTAATTTTCAAATTTTAATAAAAAGGGAGATTCTTATGCATTGATTCTTGGTAATAGGGGTCGAAACACTTATGCATGTCTATTAAAACCTAAAATCTAGTAAGAGTAATTAGGTGGGAGTAAAGAATTCTGTAAAGGATGGTTGATAACCTAAATATGTTCGGGTAGTGATTGTGAACTTTGATTCTAAGAAATATGTATTAATGTGTACACTAGATTTATGTTTCCAGGCTTTTTGGTAAAGTTGAAAGTAGATATTAAAAGGGAATTCGGCTCTAGGTATGTATGACTAACTTTGATCTTTGTAGAATCGCCTTGTTTGGTGTGCGAATGTTTGTTATTTGATATCTACATGGCTTATTCATGAAAATTATTGTGATTTGTATGATTGTGATTGTTATGGTATTCTTGTGATTGGTTTGATTGAGTGTTGTGGTTAAGTCTCCCGATATAATGGTGCAAGTAACTGGCAATAAACTAAATGTGTGATCGTGAAAGTGTTATGTGGTAAGAGTTGAGAGATAAATGATGGAAGAAAATCATGAATGATGCAACTGGAATAACTGTGATAACCACATCTATGGCATATTGTGAGCAATTGTCGTTGTAATATAAAGCACATATGAGTTGTTGGATGTGAAGGAAAATAGTATTGATGGTTATGGAAATACTTGTAAATTGTTGTTGTTATTTCTTAAGAAGTGTTGTTGTTGATCCTTGTGAATTGTTGTTTGTTGTTGTGTTGTTTGTGGATTGTGACTATAAGATGTGGGTTGTAGTGATAAGAGTGGTCGAGGTAATAAGGGTGGAAAAGTGATCGAAATCACTATTGAAATAAACATTTGAGCAAATTGTGAAATCATTGGTGTGGAATTGTGGAAGGTGGAAAACATGAGAGATTGAAAACTTGTTTGGCTTGATTGTTCCTTTTCTTGTACATTTGATTGTTGTTTCTA
The DNA here is from genome assembly GCA_026770625.1 of Nicotiana glauca. Taxonomy (NCBI): domain Eukaryota; kingdom Viridiplantae; phylum Streptophyta; class Magnoliopsida; order Solanales; family Solanaceae; genus Nicotiana; species Nicotiana glauca. Next base: position 36,271 of record MU754398.1, read on the forward strand.
TTACTGTTACCTACTTGTATATGACTTGAGTTTACTTGGAGCAAGTTTGTTCATACATACCAGTATAATTCAAGTGTACTGACGTCCCGTTTGCCGGGGTGCTACATTCGTGTTATGATTGTAGGTGGATCCATAGTAGGTACTCCAGTCCACCGACCGCAGCTCTTCATTCCTTCCCACCGACTGAATTGGTGAGCCCCTTTCCTTTCGGGGCCCTGCGTGGCCCATGCCGCCTTTATTCTGGAGTCTTATTTTGGTATTTGTATAAGGTATAGCCGGAGCCTTGTTACCGGCAAGTACGATATCATCCCTTTTCATGTTTAGAGGCTCCGTAGACAGAAAGTGTGGGTCATGAACTTATGTAATATGTATCTTGCAGGTTGGGTTATGTAAAGTGTAAATCATGTTAAGAATCATGTACTATATGTATGTTTTGTAATAAAAAGATGTTTTGTTTGTAAATAGTTATTTTTCTTGGCTAATAAGTAATAAAAATGCTGGGTAAGACGTGGGGTAGGAGAGGCACTCAGGTCCGCTTGACTGGGGCTACCCGGTCGAGCGCCTGTCATGTTTCTCAGATTTGGGACGTGACAGTTAAATAGTATACAATTACAACATTATCCTCTTTTAGGATTATTTACGTTTATATTCATAAAAAATTAGGTCTAGTATTTTTAAATAGTTAATTATGCGCTATAAATTATTTTAGTACCTTTAATTTATTTCCAGAAATTAATTTATTATTTTTTAAAAGTAAAATAGGAAAAATTGGCTATTTAAATGTTAGCACAATTATGTATCGATTATAGCCCAATTGTGACCCCAATTTAATTCAATTGAAACCATTTGAACCCCGACCCAAACTCAATTTTTACAACCCGCCCACTCGCCCGTTTTAATCTAACCCATTGATCGTTGTGATCAACAGCCAACAACCATCCTTTCCTTAATTAATCCTAAACTACCTCCTAACCCTAATCATTTTCTATACGCCGCTGTCGTAAAAACCTCTCTTCTCCGATAACACTCTCAACCTAACCCTAATTTTCAATGGCGGACCTCCCGTCCCGGCCATTTCTCGTGACCTATCATCATCTCTTAAGCCTTCAATGGCTTCACGCTATGCTTTCTTTATCTAAGGTCTTCAAGGGCCTGGGGACATGCAGACATGTATCTCGGATTCGTCTCCTGCATGTTCTTGGTTATTCTAATGTCATTTCAAACAGAATAATTCTATATTTGACACGATCTTTGAGTTTCTGGATAGGTTTCTTCGTCTCATTATGGGTTCTTCCAAAACCTTAATTTCTTTCCTATACCTCATAGATCTATACATATCTATGACAATCTAAGTTTGTTTCTCGTATCTTTTACACTGTCCTTAAGGTTCTTAAAAGAAATCATGTGGTTTCAAGTTTTTTTCATCTTCTTCTAAACTAGGGTTTTCGGAACTTCTTCTAAAATCTTGTTTAAATGATTCTTTGTGTTTTAACTTATATTTCTTGCATATGTTGACTGATTCTATGAGTTTGCCACATTTTTAATTCGTCTATGTTGAAAGCCCTAATTTTAGATGGTTCTTTGTTTAGTTTTATATATTGGCATAACTGGCCAGTTCTTGTTTGTGTTTCTCTGATTTTTTGTGACTATCTTGCCTTGACATGTTTCTACTCAGTTTCTTAGCCTAAACTTACACTAAGTCTACGTGCTTGTGTTCATCTTGACTGTTCTAAACTTGTCTCTTTCTCATTGAATAAGTATTGTTTGACTCTCATGTTTGCTAGAGTTGTATGTCGACTCTTGACCATCTATGTCTTACTTTATTTATATGCACAATATTGACTCATGACTTTCTTTTTGATTGATTCTAATTTCCATGTTTCTTTGTATAATTTGAACACTTTCCATTAGTCCTTCAATCCCTACTTTTCTACTCAGTTTGATTGATTCCCTTACCTTGGCTATATTGGTACTTTATTCTTACTGACTATCTCTTTAATTAGGGTTTTTCTAAACCTAGACCTAATGTTTTACTCTATGCCTAATATGTTCGAATTATTTCCTTATCTACACATTGATTTCTTTCCTTACTTGTTACTTGTTCTTATCGTTTGAACTGATTCCCTTAAATTACTCTAATTAATTCTGAGTTCTATAATTACTATACAATTATGATTCTTGTCTTATTTTACATGGTTTTGAACTACTATATATACATACTCTCTCATTAACAACAAGACACAAACATTTTTAGTTCTGAACTCTCACTTGCACTCAAACATTCTCTCTTGCTTTACCACTTCTTGTGTTACTTCCTGTTTAACCGGCTGAAAGCCAAGGCTAATATTTCAAAGTCCTGCTACTTTTCTTCTTTGACTGGTATGTTCTAATTAAGTTTTCAGCATCAACGACAACCTGTTTCTTTAATGTTTCTTTCCTCTTGTTTGTATTCCATTGAATTTAGTTGATTTCCATTGTTAAGCATGTTGTATTCTGCCTTCCGTGTTATGAATTAGTGTCTCTTTAGCATAGTTTGAGCATCTTAAATCCCTACCCCCAATATGTTTGATAACTGTGGTTGGTATGGGGCATGGCAACATTAAACATTGTTGTCCATGATTCAAAATTGGTCTTTCTAGGACCATAACCTTCATGGTTACTCTATTTATTGTGTGTTTTGGTTGGCTCCTAAGCAGACCAACATCTTCTATTGTTGTGCATGCCCAAAGCTCGTGTTTGCTCAATTACACAGGCTTTTTGCAATGAATCCCCAACCCCTGACCCCTTGCATGAAGTTACCAACTCTATGTTTTACTGGTTATTGTTTTCTTATTACCCTTTACCCTTCTCCTATACTCTCTTCATTTGTAAAACCCTTATCCCTGCACTTCCACTATCTTTTTAGACTCAAGGTCTTCCCTGTCTACGTGAGCCTTGCCTTGGGACCCAAGAGCTCCCTCTGAACTTGGACACATAAAGGATAGCATTTCTATACTGCACTCATCTCTATTCTGGATTGTAACTATAAGGCCCCGTGAAAAGTTGTCCTCAAAACCTCACCGCGGTTCAGACCCTTTGTACTGATTTAGCATTTCAAAATCAAACAGTCAAAGTTTTCCAGAAAAGTGCTATTATGCGGCCCAGAATACGGTCGAAAATCAAGTATGTAGACCGCATTTTTACCGCAGATTGAGTCTGTGGTTTAGTTAAATTAAGGTCAAAATGCGGTCCATTATGCGACCGTATAACTGATATGCAAACCGTATTTCTACCGTAAAAAGTCAAATTTGAGGTAAAAAAATATGGTGCATTATGCGACCTCAAATAGGGTATGCGGACCGCATTTCCATCGCAAACCCAAATAGAATGTTCAGAGTTTTTGGAGCGCTTTTGCGGTCCATTATGTGTACCACATTTCCACTTTGCGGTTGCAAAGTGTGACCACAAACTTGAATCGGGCTCCTATTTTTCTAAATTTTAAATCCGACCCCGTTTTGAAAACACCCTAATCCCTAATTTTAACTTACTGAAAAAGGTAGAGATAGGAAGAGAGGGTTCTTGAGAGAGAAAGCTTATCCTTGTTCAATTCGATTTTTCAATGTCCCCCAGACCTGGAAAATTTCGAGTAGATATCTTCATCCCCATTCTTGTAGATAAAATCCCCAACCTTTTTCATTGGTTTTAATATTTAAACAATAAGGGGGATTCTCATGCATTTATTCTTGAAAGTGGATGTTTAAATACACATGCATGACTCTTAAAACCTAAAATCTAGTAAGAGAAATTGGATAGGAGTAAATAATTGTAAAAGAGGGGTTGATTACATAAATAAGTTTAGGCTGTATTTTTGAACTTCAATTCTAAGATATGTGTTAATTTATGAACTAGACTGACGTTGCTAGACTGTTTGGTGAATTTAAAGTAGAAGTTAAAAGAGAATTCGCCTCCAAGTATGTATTGCTAACTTTAACCTTTGTAAAGTCACCTTGTTGGTATACGGGCAAGTGGTATGTGTTACTTACGTGGACTACTTGCAAATTCTTGGGATTAATATGTCTTAAATGTTTTTCGTTATAACAGTGTGAGTAAATGTCAATAACTTAAGCGTGTGTGGGGATGAATGTGTTATTCGGTAAGAGCTCTGAAATAAATGGTGGAAAGAAATCGTAATTGATGTAATTGAAACAGTTATGGCAACATCATATGTGACTTGTTGTGGAGAAATTTTCATTGTGACTTGAAATATACACGGGCTATTGTATATGTGGAATTGGTATTTATGACTACGAAAACACTTTGTGAATTATTGTTGTTGTTGTTGTGTGAGATATGATTGTCCCGTGGGATCGGTTTGCACGCCAAAACATGAAGTAATAAGGCGTGGGTGTGGTGATAATGGTGGCTGAAGTAATAAGGGTGACCGATGTAATAAGGGTGGAAAAGTGATCAAAATCACTATTAAGATGAAATTATGTGAAATTTATGAAATCATTGATGTGACGAAATGATGTTGAAAAAAGAAAAGGAAAGATTGTAAAACTTGTTTGGCTTTGGTTGCTCCATTTGTGTGCAGTTGAGTTGTCGATTCTATTACTGTTGTTATTTGTATATTTGTTGATTTTACTTTGGGTAAAGTTTGTTCATACATACCAGTACAATTCAAGTGTGCTGACATCCCTTTTGCCAGGGGCGCTACATTCGTGTTATGATTGTAGGTGTATCCATAGCAGGTATTCCAATCCACCGACGGTAGCACTCCTTCACTTCCCGTTAGCTAAATTGGTGAGTCCCTTTCCTCTCGGTTCCCGAGTGGCTCATGCCACTCTTATTCCGGAATCTTATTTTGGGTATTTGTATAAGGTATAGCCGGAGCCTTGTTACCGGCAAGTATTGTATCATCCTTTTGTATCCTTAGAGGTTCCGTAGATAGGGAATATGTGTTGTGAACTTATGTATTTTGTACGTTAGGCGATGTAAGTTGTAGACCACGCTTAGTAACCATGTATGTTATGTATGTTTTCAAAGTAGGGTGTTTTAATTATAAATGGCTATTTCCTTTGATTAATGAGTAATAAGAATACAGGGTAACATGTGGGGTAGGAAAGGCACCCAGGTCTGCGTGTATAGGCCTACCCGGTCGAGCGCTGGTCATGTCCCTCGGTTTTGGGTCGTAACTAACTTGGCATCAGAGCCTAAGGTTTTAAAAGAGTCCTAGGATGTCTCGGAGCCGTGTCTAGTAGAGCCCTTCTTATCAATGTGTTGTCGACCACATTTATAAGTAGGGGCTGCATGGACATTTAGGAAATTACCCTCCTCTATGTTATTCTATATAGTGCGGTGAAGTGAAAAGTGGAAGTATCTACGTCTAACTCGTTCTCTGATCTGGATTTTTAAGAAATGTCACCTAAGAAGAAAGCTAGACTCGTCCTTGGGGCCAACGCCACCCCAAGTGCGGATGTGAATCATGTACCTGATGACGTAGGTTAGAGAGACTCCCCGGTGTTCAATTTGCCTGGCCTATCTGTTCCAGATCCAAGTATTCATGTTCCAACTCCGGCATAGGGTGCTACCATCCCTCCTACTGATATTCCTAATCTTGATGCAGTTCTAGCTTTCGGTCCTGGGGCTTCTGATGGGGACCATAGAGGAGCCATCCATATGTTGACCTAGTTAGTGGACGCCCAGGCCCAGAGATCTCATGATGCCCTTGTGTCCTCCAGTGGATAGGGAGATTCCGCCAGCTCCAAAGTCTACCACTTTCTTCGGTTGGCCCCTCCATAGTTCACAGGCACAGACCCAGAGGCCGATCCACAGGATTTCCTTGATGAGATATATAAGACCTGTCGAGTGATGAAGGCTACAGAAATAGAGGGGGTTGCGTTGGCTTCATACAGGTTGAGGGGAGCAGCGCGTTCGTGGTTCGAGATCTGGGAGGATTCTCGTGGAGAGGGAAGACCTCCAACTAGATGGGATAAGTTCATTAGATGCCTTTATGGACCACTTCTTTCATGCCGAGACAATGGTATCATGTACCACTGAGTTTGAGGTCCTCAAGCAAGGCAGTATGAGTGTTTGGGAGTACCATATGGAGTTTGTGAGATTGTCCAAGTATGCTCCGCAGTTAGTGTTGACCATGGATGCTCGAGTTCGGCGATTCGTTCAGGGCCTTAGTCCTTTGAGGTTAATGAGGCTGATACAACGACCTTACACTCGGATATGAATTAAGGGAAGATTGTGGGATTCACTCAAGCCACAGAGGCTAGGTAGTTGAAGATGCGGGCAGAAAGGGAAAATAGCGGCAGGGCCCAATCAGTGGGTCACTCAGGGAGACCAGTTCAGGGGAGAGGGCCATCTGGGCCATCCCAGTCATATGCTCAGTCCTCAGCGAGCGCACCGCCATCTGTGCACCGTTATCAGTAGAGCAGTCACTTGAGATCAGGTTCAAATAGTAGGAGACCCCATCAGTTTGGTCGTCCTGGAAGGAGATCACAACAGTAGGTGAGGGCTCCATGCCCCAAATGTTGGAGGTTCCATACAAAGACTTGTTATTTGGATATCCCGGTATGTTATAAATGCATGGTAAGAGGTCATATCTAGCAGGACTATCGTGCGTCCAGTCAAGGCATGGGTAGGGGATTTGCTTAGTCATCAAGTTCTTCAGATATCATATGATCTATGCGTTATCCAGCTCCAGCAGGGCATAGTGCAGTTAGGGGAGGAGCTCGTGGTAGCGGTGGACCTAGAAAATTTTACACTTTTGAGTGGTAGTCAGAGTGCAAAGGCTTCTCCAGATGTCGTTACAAGTATCTTGTTTGTTTAGGCCATTTACTGTTATGCTATTATTGATCCAGGGTCCTCTTTGTCTTATGTCACCCCATTCATTGCTTTATGTTTTGGGATAGAACCCGAACTTCTTCATGAACTGTTCTCCGTATCGACTCCGATTCGTGATTCTATTACAGTCGCGCGAGTTTATAGGAATGTTGTTGTTGTGATATGCGGTCATGTTACCACGGACAATCTGATGGATCTTGGAATGGTGGATTTTGATGTGATTATGGGAATGGACTGGCTTTATTCGTGCTTTTCTAAATTGGACTACCGAACGTGAGTCATGAGACTCGAGTTACCTAATGAGTCGGTAATTAAGTGGAAACAAAATGATGTGATGCTGATGTGCCGGAGAATTTCGGCACATTTCGATACTAATTGCTTAGATTTTAGCTTGTTTTAATGCAATTATCTCCTATACATATGTAATTTTTGTATTTTTATAGTACATAAGGACTAAGGACGCATAAGAATGGAAATGAAAGAAAAAAGACAAGAAAAGAGAAAAATGTAGCAAAAAGGTGGTTCTGGGACGCATTATACGATCGCATACCACATATGCGAGCCACAGAATGAACACACAGATCGCAGACAAAAACAGACTCCCGGGCAAATTTCAAGTCAAGAATGTGGTCCACTATGCGACCGCAGAACCTGTCTGCAAGCCGCATAGTGAACCGCAAACCAACCACGAAGGCTGTTGAAGGACGAATGTGCGATGCAAAATGCGATCGCGGTTTTGCAATGCGAACCGCAGAGCTGGAATGCGATTAAGATATGAAAACTAGGGTTTCAGTCTGCGATAGGAACGTCTAAAATGCGGACCGCATGTCACTTATGCGACAAGAATGTTGTCGCATTTTGACCTGAAAGGGTATTTTTGTCTGTTTCTTTCCCAATTTTCAGTCCACTATAAATAGCTTTATGATGGTTTTTATGGGCTCACCTTGTCTAGTTTTTGAGCTACATTCCAAGAGTTTAATATTACTCACTTTTGGAGTCTTTTGGGTCAAGAATATTCGCTTTATAAGCTTTATGGCATTTATTATTCTCTTGCTTTTGTCTTTTAGTATGAGTAGCTAACTGTAAATACTATGGTTGTGGACCCGGAATGGGTGTTTAACATTAAATATATATATAATGGTTGGTTGATATTTATTTACCTCTCGTGCTTCATTTACTGTTGGTGGTTGCAATCATTGACAAGTGCCGTTAAATTCTACTTTGCTTGGGAAAGTGGGTTAGAATTTTGTAGAAGTAAATATCAAAGACTCAAGGCTTTAAACCTTGTTTAATAAAATCACTTAGGGATAAGTGGATTTTATTTGGCATATATTGATTGTTATTAATTGCAACTCTTTTACATTTAGGAAAATTATAAAGAAGAAATACTACCCAACTATTGGGAAATATTGGGTAGTCACTTAGACATATCAAAAGGACTGACCATTAGAAATATATCATATTAACATCGATAGCATTACATTTCATTCAAGGGGACACAACCTTGGTTTCTTTAATCCTATTAATTACACTTTCAATATTCCAATTAGTTATCACTTCAAAACAAACTCAATTCATACTCTTGTCACTATTAATTCACACTCTTGTTACCGTTAACTGGATAGAATTACGACTTAAGTCGAGCAACACACTATTCTAGTAACCTTTTCACACCTATTCCCTGTGGGATTCGACCCCAACCTTGTTGGGTTATTATATTTGACATCAACTGCTTTACACGATTTATTAAAGTGTAATTTGATCGTATCAAATTTTGGCACTGTTGCTGGGGAATACGATTTTGAAATTACTAATTAGCGTGTGCTTTACTTTACGTCTTATTCTATTCCATCACACTTTGCTTATTTTTCTTGGTGTTGATAGGAAAACATGTCTGATTCTGGCAATGACGTAAAGACAGAACTGGGAGAGAATCCCTTTTAGACATCGAAGAGTACATTGAGGATACAAATGCTATTGTACCTCAAGATATTGGTGTTGCAACGTTGAAAGTGGAACACAGTTTAATCCTTATGCTCAAAGCTTCGGGGTTCTTCAAAAATTCCACCAATGATGATCCAACAAAACACCTTAGAAACTTCTTGGGTGTGTGTGCAATGCACAAGCAAAACAATGTCTCTAATGATGCCTTGAGGTTGAGATGCTTCAAGTATTCTCTTGTTGGGGATGCAAGGAGATGGATCCAGAATATGCCACTAAACCTTATCCATTCATGGCCCGAACTTGTCCGGGCATTCTTATCTAAGTGGTTCCCGCAAAGTAAAAAGTCTGAGCTGTGGGATAAAATCTTCTTCTTCAACCAAGCACAGGGAGAACAGATACACGTGGCATGGGATCACTTCAAATTATATTTGGTGAGGTCTCCAAACCATTGTTTCCCGAACTCTATGCTATTGGAAAAATTCTATATATGTTTGGATCCTATGAACCAAGCTATAGCCAAAAAGGCAGCTGACGGATCCTTCATGGATAAATCATTCTCAAGGGTGACACAAATCCTTTAGAAAATGGCACAACACAATCAAGGGTGGCATTTTGAAGACACCTCAGGTGGGATTTCATATGGGTCTCCTTCCTTGACCAACCTAGTTAAGGAAAATCAAGAGTGAGACCAAATGATCACAGGGTTATCCACGAATGTAAATGTGTTGACAAAGATGCTCACGGAGAACCAAACAAGGAAGGTGAATATGCTATAAGATGTGCAACCCCTCCCCAATGAGGAATTTGAGGAAGCGAACTATATCAACAACCCACAAGGAGGGTATCAAAGACAACATTACCAGGGTCAAGGACAACAAAGCCAATGGAGACCTAACCCGCAAGGGCAAGGAAACCAACAATGGAGAAATGACCAAGGTGGCTCGAACCAAGGGAATTGGAACATAAACAACAACTTTTCTAACCGGAGCTCAAACCCATATGTCCCTCCAAAGGGTCAATATTCCAATCAAGGGTCTTCTAGTGAATCTAAGTTGGAAGGTACGCTCGAGCGCGTGTTGCAAAACGAAGAAAAATCCGATGCTTCTATGAGGAACATGATGGAGGTTGTGGGATCTCATACCGCCTCCATCAAAACATTGGAAATGAAAATGAGGGACCTTTCTAGAGAGCAAAATCTGAAACAAAAGGGAACACTCCCTAGTGACACGGTTGCAAACCCAAAGAGAAATGGGAGTGGCCAAACCTCTCACATATTGGGAATTACTACTAGGAGTGGGAAGGTGCTACACGGTAAGGACGAACAAAGGGTTGAAGCAGAAGAGTCCGAACAAAGGGTTGAGGTTGAAGAGCCAAATGTCGTCGAGGTTGAAAAGATTCCGGAAGAATTGCAAGTGTAAAAATAAAACCGGAAAGACGTTAAGGAAAAGGTAAAAGAGACATCAATAACTCTTCCATCAATTCCTAGACCTCCTCTTCCTTTTCCACAAAGACTAGTGAGAAGGGTTGATGATAGCAAGCTTGAAAAATTCTAAGACATCCTAAAGCAATTGTCGGTGAACATTCCATTATTGGAAGCATTTCAAGAAATGCCGTGGTGTGCCAAATATCTCAAGGATTTGATCACCAAAAAGAGAACCACAATGAATGAGGTAGTACACATGACTCACCGAGTTAGTTCTATTATTGCTACAACCAAAGTCCAAAAGAAAGAAGAGCCGGGAGCTTTCACCATCCCTTGTACCATCGGAGCCCGTGAATTCGCAAGAGCCCCATGTGATATTGGGGCTGGTATCAACTTAATATCTCTTGCCATCTATAAGCAAGTGGGATTAGGTATGCCAAGGCCGACTAGTATGAGATTGCGAATGGCCGATCGGTCAATCAAATGGCCATTAGACGATGTTCTTGTGAAAGTAGGGAAGCTCCATTTGCCCTCCAATTTTGTGATTCTTGATTGTGTGGTTGATAAGGAGAATCCTATAATTTTAGGGAGACTATTCCTAGCCACGGGAAGAGCACTCATGGATTCGGAGCAGAACGAAATTAGATTCCGGGTGAATGATGAAGAAGTCACTTTTCAGGGGAGAAAGGGTATGAAACTACCCCATGAGTATGAGAGTATTTCATTGATAGATGTTGTTGATGAGGTAGAGGATGCCGCCGAATTGAAAATGGAAGAACATTGCCTTGGTGAGGCATTGACAGCTATTTTGGTACACTTTGAAGGTGAAGACATGGATGGATACATGGAATCGGTAAATGCATTGGAGGGTCTTGGATACTATACTTATAATCTGTAAAAGCTTTCTCTTGACCTGGAGAATAGGCCACACCTCCCGCAAAGTCATCAATTATTGAGCCACAACAATTAGAGCTCAAACCATTTCCTCCGCACTTAAGGTATACTATTCTTGGCCCTAATGATACTTTACCCGTAATCGTTTTGTCTCTGTTAAATGATGTGCAGGTAAAAAAAATATTGGATGTCATGAAAGAGCATAGGCAATCCATTGGATGGACAATTGCGGACATCCGCGGGATTCCCCCGGTAATTTTTGAACATAAAATCCAATTGGAAAGCGAGACAAAACCAACTGTGAAACATCAACGTCGGTTGAACCCACTAATTCAAGAGGTAGTCAACAAAGAGATTATCAAGTGGTTAGATGCCGGGGTAGTCTACCCTATTGCCGACAATTCTTGGGTGAGCCCGATGCAATGTGTGCCGAAAAAGGGAGGCATGACCGTGATCGAAAATGAAAAGAATGAGCTTATCCCAATGATAACGGTGACTGGATGGCGGGTGTGTATGGACTACAGGAAGCTTAATAGTGCTACATGCAAAGACCACTTCCCTATGCCTTTTATTGATCAAATGCTTTATCGGCTAGCGGGGAGGTCATTCTATTGCTTCCTCGATGGGTATTCCGAATACAATCAAATCAACATTGCTTTGGAAGATCAAGAGAAAACTACTTTCACTTGCCTGTATGGTACTTTTGCCTTTAGCTAGATGCCATTTGTCTTGTGCAATGCTCCAGCCACTTTTCAAAGGTGCATGATGTCCATCTTCTCCGACATGGTAGAAGACTTTCTTGTAGTATTTATGGATGATTTCTCGGTAGCTGGTGATTCTTTTGAGCATTATCTTAACAATCTTAGACAAGTGCTTAAGATATGTGAGGATACCAATCTTGTGCTAAATTGGGAGAAGTGTCACTTCATGGTGAGCGAAGGAATTGTGCTAGGGCACAAAATTTCAAAGAATGACATTGAGGTCGACTGGGCTAAAATTGAGATTATTTCTAAACTTCCTCCACCTACCTCCGTCAAAGGTGTTTGAAGTTTCTTGGGTCATGCCGGGTTTTATACGCTCTTCACTCTGCAACATTAATAATCCTATGTGCAAACTCCTTGAAAAAGATGCCAAGTTTGTGTTCGATGAGAAATGCCTCAAAGCCTTTTAGGAATTAAAGCTAAGGCTCACCACGGCACCTATTATTGTCACACCCTATTGGTCTCTTACTTTCGAGCTCATGTGTGATGCCAGTGGTGTGGCCATTGGAGCGGTGCTTGGCCAACGTGACAACAAAGTGCTTCATCCGATCTACTATGCAAGTAAAACCATCAATGGGGCACAAATGAATTACACGGTCACTGAGCAAGAGCTTCTTGCCATTTTTTATGCCTTTGAGAAGTTCTGGGCCTATTTGTTGGGGACCAAGGTGGTGGTGTACACAGATCATGCGGCTCTCCACTATCTCGCGGAAAAGAAGGACACAAAGCCTCTGTTGATTCGATGGGTCTTGTTGTTGGAAGAATTTAACTTTGAAGTCAAGGATTGCAAGGGAACTCAAAATCGAGTGGCAGATCATTTGTCAATACTTGAGGAGGTAGGGAGACCAGAGGTAGATCTTGAAATCAATGTTGCTTTTCCGGATGAGCAAATATTTGCATTGTCTAGCACTTTCGCTCCGTGGTATGCCGATATTGCTAAATTTGTGAGTGACCTCATACCATAGGGATTGGAGTCATATCAAAAGAAAATGTTCTTGAGATATTGTAGGCAATATTATTGGGAAGAACCATACTTGTTCTGTGTGTATGCTTACAATATGATTAGACGGTGCGTTCCAAAAGAAGAGATTATGCCTATTCTAAAGGCATACCATGAATCACTGGTCGGAGGCCATCACGAAGGAAACCAAATGGCAGAAAATGTACTTGCATGTGGATATTATTGGCCGCAAATCTATCATGATGCTAGCCAAATGGTCAAAGCGTGCGACCAATGTCAAAGGAAAGGATCAATCTCCAAGAGGCATGAAATGCCAATGGACTTTGTGATGGATATAGAAATCTTCGACATTTGGGGAATTGATTTTATGGGTCCCTTTATGAGCTCTTGCAGAATGAAGTATATATTGGTTGTTGTTGATTATGTATCCAAATGGGTTGAAGCAGTTGCCTTACCAAATAATGAGGTGAGGAGTGTGACTGCCTTCTTGAAGAAAAACATATTCACTCGGTTTGGCACTCCTAGAGCCATTCTTAGTGAAGCTGGATCTCATTTATGCAACAAATCTTTTTCAGGGCTGCTTGAGAAGTATGGCGTCAAGCACAAGGTGGCCACACCTTATCATCCACAATCAAGTAGTCAAGCTGAGATTTCCAACCGGAAGATCAAGAACATCTTAGCAAAAACTATTAATGCAAATAGGACCGACTGGTCAAGAAAGCTAGATGATGCCTTGTGGGCATATCGCACGTCATACAAAACTCCTATCGGTACTTCTCCTTATCGGTTGGTTTTCGGTAAAGCTTGTCATCTACCCGTAGAATTGGAACACAAGGCTTTGTGGGCATTGAAAAGGTTGAACATGGATTGGTCTAAAGCTACTAATTTGATGTTAACACAACTCAATGAAATGGAGGAATTCTGGTTCCATGCTCATGAGAGTGCAGCTGTGTACAAAGAACAGATGAAGTTTGTCCATGACAAGAAAATCCTGAAAAGAGAGTTCAAATCGAGGGACTTAGTCTTGCTCTGTAACTCAAGGCTAAAACTATTTTCGGGCAAGCTCAAATCCCAATGGTCCGGGCCATTCAAACTGGTCAATGTCTCTCTATACGGAGCAGTGGAACTAGCATCGGAAGATTGGTCCTGAACATTCAAGGTAAATGGACAGCGCATCAAGCATTATCTGGGTACAAATGGAGAAAAACATGTAGTGGAATAATTGGCTCTTAATGATGGTTCGTGTCCGACCATTGACTAAATCAAAAAGGAACATCAATTTCATCGTACCGCAACATTAAATCAAGCGCTTCATGGGAGGCAACCCATGTGTGGTAACACTCTTTTGTTATTTGAATTTTAACATTTTTATAGCTAGATTTTCTTGAGCAATTTAAAGTGTGTGTTAGAGTGCAGGAGGTTCAAAAGATCACAACACATGGTGGGAATGCATGAGAAAGGTAAGAAAAATTATTGTGTGAAGTCTGCTGCAAAGATGGGGTCGCAGTTTAATATTGCAGACCGCGTTTTGATCGCAGATCCAAATAGTGGGTTTGGCCAAAAATTGGGTGTCAGAATGCGATGTGATTGTGCATTATGCGGACCGCATTTCTCTTATTCAAACACATTTTGCACTGCATTTCGGACTCTTCATTATCCCAAATGCACCTACCGCATAACACATATGCGGTCGCATAGCGTGTTATGTGGTGCCCTACCTACCACAGGATTGAAAAGGTATGGTCCGCATTTCTCTACTCTCTAACTCACTAAAAACATAACAAAACAAAAAATAAAAAAATAAAAAAAAAAAGAAGAAAACAAAATGAACAGATAAAAACAAAGGCGGAAAATACGAACGAACACAGGGCAATCAACAACAAGGAATCGAATCCTCCAATCTTCAAATCTTTAAACTCTCCCCTGCCGTGTGCACACTTAGTCTAGCTGGTATGTACCCGTTCCCCACTCTTCTTGTTTATGCTTCATATTGGTTGCTCATTGAGTCTTATTCATCCCATTCTTCACACAATTGGTTTATATGTTGAGGTGTTCAGTTTTTCTCCGTAATGTAGTCAATTCTGGGTTGGAAACTATCTAGAGTAATGGGTAGAAGGAAATAGGACCACCATTGTTGACATGGTCATTTGAGTCCTAAAGAAGAAGGCATTTGCGGTCCACATAGCTGAAATGCGGTCCGCATTTTGGTCGCAAATCTAAACCATAATTCTCCTGAAGAAGATGGTGAAATGCAGTGACTTTACGATCACATAATTGAAATGCGGACCGCAAAGCCACCGCAGAGTGACACTGACTGCCCAGTTAAAAGCTTGCATTTTGCGGTTGTTCTGCAATCGCATTTCCCACTATGTTGTGGGTTATGCAATCACATTGTGTGAATTATGTTTTGGTCAAGTCCATTCCATGATGGTTATGCAGTCCGAATATTGGTTATGAGACCGTATAACCCATTGCAGACTGAGAGCCATTTGAGACTAACATGTTCGCGATGATTCTGCGGTCTGCATTATGGTTCTGCGACCGCAGAATCTGGTCACATTTCTTGTTTTTCTTTAAACTTTGTATGATTACTCTCCGTATTGCTAATAATGTCACTCACACTTCACCATTGTACAAATATGGCTCCAAAGAAACACTTGTCCTCTGTATCGAAAAGGGCTTCCACCATTCGCCAAGCATCACAGGAAAAACGTTTGCAGATAGATAAAAATGTGCCAAGCCCATCCCAGTCTGAGGAGGAGGAGCCAAGGCTCTCAGTCAATTTAGAGGCCGAAGAGTGAAGGAAACGAGGAGAAGACTTCCAACTCCGATTCGGGGTTGAGGGGTCTAGACAACTATATAGAGAAGGGCTCACTAAGCGCAAAATCTTGGCCGCGAAACAATTAAGCTTGAACGGGCTTAAAGATCAGTACCCCTATATACTAGAGAACATTAAAGCACGGAGATAGTGAGACCCTTGTGAGGGAATTCTATGCTTCCTATGCAGCCTCTAGGATATCGTACAACAAATGCAACAGAATTTTCCGTGATACTGTCCTAGTTCAGGAGAAGAGTGTGGCCTGCGACGCTAATGACATAAAAAAATTATACTTCCCTTGTTGAAAAGCAGGCACTGCCGAATACAATGCTAAATTTGTGAATAGGGAAAATGAACGTGAGTGGATTGCGTCAGTGATAGCAAAGGGGACTCCCGCATGGATCAACCCTCGTCACAAGATATATAAGGAGTATCTCATAAGATAGGGTCGCTACTGGCTCAATTTTGTTACTTCTTGATTGGTACGAACTCGGAATGAAACTGAAATCGACATTGAGAAGGCCCTTCTCATTGCATGTATAATGACTGGTATCATGATAGATGTTGGAGCATTGATCTTCCAAGAAATAGGGATTCGAGCAACGTAGCATGCTACTTTACTTCCATTCTCGTGCCTGATCACAACCCTTTGTAAAGTTGTGAAAGTTTCACTCATTCCACACTATGACAAAACCGGGAAGGAAACGAGGGATATTGATATCACTCGTATCACTGATGTTGCTACCCCACCACAGGTTATGCTGTAGGACCCAATTGATCTAGAGCACAGCGACTCCCAGACTCAGGTGATTCCTCAAGTTACAGTGGCCTCCACTTCCACTTCCGAGCCTGCTTCTCAATCCACCATTCTCCAGCCTGCTACTGCCATTCTTGTTATCTCAAAGCTTGGCCTACTGGCTCAGCATGTCAATGCCAAGGTAGATAAGATTTTGAAGACATTTCCTACTCTCATAAAGCAAGCCCTAACTCCTATGCAATCCGTAGTAACAACCCTCTAACAGCAACAGTCAGTGTATGAGGATCGTTTGCAGCAACTTGAGTTGAGGGTTGAGAAGATAGAGCAAGGTGAAGTTAGTGGGTTTCATGGACGCAAGGAGGTGGTTGCTTATATGAAGACCGAGCTGAAAAAGATGCAAAACTTGGAGTTCGATCTACCATCCCTCCTTCCCACATATGGCGATCAAGTTACAAGCACAACAGCTCCGGACATGGGCCTTGATTTCTCTACACTTATGACTACCACTGCTCCTTTCATAGTCGAGCCTCCCAAGCCTCTAGCCCCTCCCATACGCATTGACATTCCTGACAAGGAGGCTTCCGGACGATCCATTGAGTCTGAGAATGAGGAGACAGATGAAGGTAAGAAAGAGGTGAGTTCTGGATTTTCAGATGATGATGGCCTTCAGGAGAAGGGAAAGCAGATTCTCACTCCAACTGTTGAGGATGTGGAGCGAGCATATCTCAAGATAGCAATGGAAAAATCATTAGCAGATTTGGCCGCCAATGTAGATCCATCGTCTACTCAACCATCATTGAGTGAGGCTAGCAGCTCACAGGTCCCAGCTCCAGTTATGGACCAGCCAGAGATCCCTTCTGCAGTTGTGATTCCTCCTTAGGCCGAGCTATCAGTCCCAGTTCCATCATAGGAGAGTGACCCTCCTAGAATAGAGCAAGCTACTGACTCCCAGAGCGCTTAGTGCGCCTCAGGGATCCCCCGTTACACTCTTTGTTTTTGTTTCTGCATTGGGAGTAATGCATGATCTTTAGTTGGGGGTGGTAGACTTGTGATGATATTTTTGTTCTTTGTGACATTAGCAACTGCTGGACATATGTGTATTTTATGTCCTTTGTATGTTAATATCGATTCTGTACATAAATTTTGTTGTTTAGTTTGTGAGCATGTTATATTAGTTGTGTTGTTTCATTTGTAAGCTTGTTTATATTAGTATTTCTGTGATTTAGATGCATAAGTTATGGTACCCTTGTGAATATGATACACTTAGGCAGGTAAAAAAAAATCTGTAATAATTAGAAATGATTTCCCTTTGGTTTTTCTTTGCCAGGTTCTTTTCCAAGGGTGTAATAGTGGAACCAGGACAGTAGAATGAAACACCTTGACCTGTTTGGTGTGATTGTCTAGTCTCAAGCATGTGTGTCTATATATAGCATATACCCTTCCAGAGAAAGATATCAACTGTGTGAACTTGAGGCTCGCTCTGTGGCTCTATGTTTACCTAGAGTTGTACTTGCACATATGATGAAAGCTTTGAGTTACCAAGTGTTGACTCAAGGGTTTCAAACTATGTGAGCCAAACAGTTCGTGTGCCATGAGTGTGAAGTCTTTGTGTATATAATTCTCGTGTTTGCTTCTGCCATCTAGAACTTGCTCGGTTGGTCTTTCGATGCTTATAATAATTACACTTGGTTGGAGAGATGACGTTAGGCAGTCTTTGTGATCTTTCAAGCCAGTTGGCCTTTCCAGCCACCCATTGTGCAGTTAATACCCTTAGCCACCCCATTTGAGCCTTTAACTTTTTCGTTTGTTACCTCATTACAAACCTTTCCCTTTTTGTAAAATCATTCCCTCTTTTGAACCCGTCCTTCCTTGAACATTGCGAATGAGGCTAAAAGCCTAAGTTGGGGGTGTGATGTCAAAATGGAAATTGGTAAGGTTCTACATTGAGGGTAGAATCATATACCTCAAAATGTGTGTGCTAAATTATTCAGACTCCAAAAAGAAAACATGTAAAAAAAACAATAATAATATTGATGAAATTGGTATTGATGACTATGAACACTCTTTGTGAATTGTCATTATTGTTGTGTGAGATATGATTTTCCCGTGGAATCGGGTTGCGTACCGCAACACGAAGTAATAAGGTGTGGTGATAAGGGTGGCCGAGGTAATAAGGGTGAAAAAGTGATCGAAATCGCTATTGAGACAAAATTATATGAAAGTTATGAAATCATTGATGTGACAAAATGATTTTGAAAAGGAAAAAGGAGAGATTGTAAAACTTGTTTGGCTTTGGGTGCTCCTTTCGTGACCATTTGAGTTGTCGATTCGATTACTATTGTTATTTGTGTATTTGCTGATTTTACTTTGGGTAAAGTTTGTTCATACATACAAGTACAATTCAAGTGTGCTGACGTCCCTTTTGCCGGGGGCGCTACATTCGTGTTATGATTGTAGGTGGATTCATAGCAAGTACTTCAGTCTACCGACCGTAGCACTCCTTCACTTCCCGTCAGCAGAATTAGAAAGCCTATTTCCTCTCGAGGCCCTGCGTGGCTCATGCCACTCTTATTCCGGAGTCTTATTTTGGTTATTTGTGTAAGGTATAGTCGGAGCCTTGTTACCGACAAGTATTGTATCATCCTTTTATATCCTAAGAGGCTTCGTAAATAGGAAATGTGGGTTGTGAACGTATGTAAATATGTATTTTTTATGTTGGGCAATGTAAGCTATAAACCGCGCTAAGTAACCATGTATGTTAGGTATGTTTTGTAAAGCGGTTGTTTTAATTATAAATGGCTATTTCCTTTGATTAATGAGTAATGAGAACACGGGGTAACACGTGGTGTAGAAAAGGCACCCAAGTCCGCTTGACTGGGGCTACACGGTCGAGCGCCAGTCATGTCCCTCGGTTTTGGGATGTGACGGTAACTTGGGTGTGAGCACTGCCCGGGGTCCTGTTGAGGCCCTTAGGGAACTCTGACACACTCAACTTTGAGAAAGGCTTTGAAGCAATGGCATCTTAAGGCAGTTATTTCATAGCTTAGGGAGGAGATAAGAATCGGACCTCCTCTAGTTGTATTTTTGATGTATTTCAATGTTTCCGGTTTGTAATAATTTGTAATAAACGTTTGGGACTGGCTAGTGAAAAGGGATGGGTATTTATGCATGTCAAGGGTAGAAAATATGCCTATAGGACTATTTATAATTTTGTATCTTCAAATTGCATTTAGATACCATGCCTATAGGGTATTTTAATTCTCCAACTTCAAACTACATTTTGAAACAATGCTTGTAGGATATTTTAATTCTGAACCTTAGACATCTTACCTATAGAGGTTTATTTACTATACATGTTTAACTTTACACCTAGATAACATGCCCATAGGACTTCATTCTAAATTCTTCACGCTTGTTACCACTCAAATATCATGCTCTAGGATTTAAAGGCTGTAAATTAGTACCACGTTCAAAATCAGTACGCTAGATACCATGTTCAAAATCAGTATGGTGGATACCATGTTCATATGAGTCGAAACTAGCAATAATGGATACAATCGTCTGCAACTAGTTTGATGTAAAACTAGTTTGTCATGAATGAGTGTTTAAGAAATTGTTTAACACGATTTAGCAAGCATGCATGTAAGGTTTCAAATCATCTGCTTTAAGTTGTGACTATATTCAGAATTAGTAACAGATACCATGCTTCTAAGGTCTCACCTAAACACTTAGGCAAGCGTTAGGCAATGTAAATAAAACTGAACTCGCCTCTGCTATTTTTTTAAGTGCTACAATCAGCAGGTAGGCCCGATTCATATATCATAACTTAGTCATATAATAAGCCAGACCTGCTGCAACAACAACTATTTCCTCTTTCTTCAAGTATTTTTTTTGATTCAGACCTTACTCGTTTAAGTCATGCTATTGGATTGTTTTGTTTGAGGAGGTATACTTGAGCCATATGTGTTTATGTGTTTCCCCTTTAATATGCAGTCTTTTATATGTTTTGTATGTGGCCTTAAATTTTTACCTTTGAGACTATAAGTCAGCCTAATATCCCTCCCTTTTAGGATTAGTAGTCCTAAGTGCCTTCGGGACTGATAGGAGCGGGACAGGTAATAGCATGCAATTGTGGTCGAGACCAATCTACGCTTTAGTACCTTAAACGGGGCGGGAAAGGGTTATATATGGATATGCTGACCAATGCGCTAATGCCACGTGCAACCCCTCTTTGGAGGAGTGTTTACCGGGTATCGCATTGATGTGATCCATATTTCTTAATAAACCTAGGAACCCCCTTCCTTTATTTCCCCTTCTTTTTTTAAGCATTTTAACTCCTTATTTAAAATTAGATTTTTAATTACTCTTTCAAACATTTTTTACTTTCAGGCCATTGAGTATTGAAATCCCCACATATATGAGCCTTATCTGCTTATATGTTAATTACACCCCAAAATCATAATAACTGTCTGGCCGGGAACCATACTAGTGGATCATGAGAGGTGCCTAACACCTTCCCCTTAGGATAATTTCATGCTCTTACCCTATCTCTGGTTATATATATATATTCAAATGGCATATCGAATTGAACTCTATTGCTGTCCGAATGCACCTCGAATCATTAAGTGGCGACTCTTCAAAAATACAAAATCCAGATCCAAAAAGAAATGAGTTTCCCTACACCAAAATATCATAAACCCGATTTCCGTGGAGGAAAAATGGGACGTGACAGCATGACGAGTTTTCTGGGGATATTTAGGCTTTTACCATTTGAGACTATCATTGTGAATTTATGCTCGTTTATGTGCAATTACTTGTTTACTTCCTTTAACCATTCAATTTCCTTTTCAATTGCAAGAACTGACTTGTCTTTTGTTTCTTCCTTTGAATACTTCTTTAAATTATAAAACTGTTGTATTTACTGCTTTCTTAATGTGATAAATACGTGACAATATGCTTTTAATTATTGCATAATCATGCTCAACGCCATATTCCACTCATGCCAAACAAATACCATAGCAACGCTTATAATGAGTGGTTGTGCTCTTTCAGTATTATCACCCCCTAAATCCGGAAAAGACATGTTTGCGATAAAACAAGTCGATCAACGGTGTAGCCAACGGTTCCGTGCCTTTCCCCCTTGAGTTGTCCGCTCAAGGGTACCAGTCTAAAATTCCATAGAAACGCTACTCTGTTAAACTGTGCATGCATCATGGTCAAACCTAGTTGTGTCAGTTATGTTGTCCATATAATGATCCTTTAAGAAAGCCTTGTCCAAAGTCCACTGGGTTTCCCTACACCCAAATGAACATCACCAAGTTCTGTGCATTTATTTGGAGAACTAAATGCTTTATGCCAATTATTGATATTAAATAGTCAAGTCTTGTGGGGGTAAGGGCCTAACCTTATTTGTCTTTCACAAATATGAGGCACGAAGTCCCTAAATTTAGCATGGTCACCAACATCCACCAAAAACTGCTAAGCTGGTTGAAAGATCTTCAGTCCAACGATCAAACTCTTGTCCGAAAATATTTCGTAAACCAACCTTCTCTCCTTGAAATCCAACCCAGCAACAGGATCATAGAAGCTGCTAGTTTGATCTGGGATTTTGAGAGGTCCATATTCTGCTGCAGGGAGATTGAAATGAAACCCTTAATAAAAGAACTAGCAGGATTACCTGATATACCGTGGGAAACTCCGGGTTTGTTAATGCCCCAAAATCGCAATGGCAGGGGTTTCCTCAAAATGATGGGTTTGAAGAAGAATACAGAACTGGCATGTTTGAAACAATCCTACATCCCTTTTGATTATTTGTACGAGAGGTACGATTGTCGACGCCCCCTTTTTTTAAAGAGCGAAATCCGGTTCACGACATTTGGGAGGACAACTCTTTTCCCACTTTGGGAATTGGGTTTTGAGAGTTTGAAGAGTCGCCACCTAATGATTATAGTGCATTAGGACACTTTAAAAGAAATAAAGATAAAAAAAACAAGAGTTCGGGTAAGGGCTTGAAATTATCTTGAAGGGAAGGTGTTAGGAACCTCTCAAGATCCACTAGTGTGGTTCCCAGCCATGCTACAATTGTGACTTTAAATGCAAGCAAACAAATAAACAAACAAGCATTGCAAATATGGGAAACAGTTACCAATATGAATGTGAAAAGGGTTTAGATGTGCTAAAATTTGGAAGGAAATAGTTTTTGTGATTAAAAAAGAGATACGCAAGTAAAGGAAAGGGGTTAAATAATTGGTACAAGTAACTTAAAAGAAGTATAAGTAACGGAAGTTGAAGACTGGACATCTTTTAAAAATTTTGAAAAAATTATTAAACTAATTAAGAGGAAAGGGGGTCCTAGGTTTCTACATTACATGGATCATTCTCATTCTCACAACACCGGTACCTGATTGTACGCATAGTGTTATAGTGTAATCATCATCTCCATGTCTACCCTTCCCACCTCGTTAAGGTATTGGAGCACAGAATGGTATCGTTTGCCTATTGCATGCTATTACCCGTCCCAAACTATCAGTCTCGGGGTATTAGGACTTCTAATCCTAAAAGGGGAAGAAAGGGATGAGGCCTTTATGGAGTTTAAAGCACAAAAATTCTATTCGACATTCAAAAAGCAAGTATCAAGTAGGGGGAATGAACAACAAACAGGCAAGGCTGACATAAACCCCATAAATCAGATAACATATAGTTTGGCATGCCTTTACACATACTGGTTTGGTCTTTCAAAATTAAAAATTAAGCAGCGAGCGGATTGGTTCATTACATACGTTTAGACAGGAAGCCCACATTAGGCATCTTGGATACAGTTGTCAAGTATTAAGGTATTTTAAGCGAGTGATTTTAAAAATACTTGTTTCAGAAAAGTAGTCTAATGCAGAAGAATTTTGAAAAGAGAGTATGGGCTGCAGTAAATTGAGAAATGAGTAAAAGAATCATCAGATTGTTCGAGCATAAAACACAAAAATGGTTGCGAAAGAGTTTCAGAGACAGAAATATCTAAGGAAAAGTAAGCTGCAGAACCGCTTTAAAAGACAGTTTCAGGGACTAAGTAAAATGTTTAGAAAGAAACCGTTTCAGAAAGAGATGCAGATTAGAAGAACTTAAAAATATACTGGTTCAAAGGGTTTTTTTAAAAGATTGGGGCTTTTGAAAATGTCACTGAATTAAGACGTTTAAAGACCAATTAACAGACTCTTATTGCTTAAAACGAATCGGTCGAGTTTGATGCAAAGTCCTATAGGCATGATATCTATTTTTGATTTTTTAAAGCCTGTTATTGAACTTGTAAAAGATGATTGTGTTAATTAACCCTATAGTTTGCCTAATGAATATGCATTCCTTTTAGGCATGATTTCTATATGCATTGATTACATGAACGTTAAGTCCTATAGGAAAGATCTCAAGTGATTTGCAATATGATTAAACATTAAACGTTATAGGCAGAATTTCTAAAAGAGTTGCAGCATAATTAAACGTTAAAACTTATAGACATGGTATTTATGGTGACTTTGAATCAGAAATATTGGACAATCCTATAGGCATGATTTCTACTGAGAAAATTAAAGTCCTAAAGTAATGATATCTACCCTTTATTGATGCAAGAAATTAAAAACCCCTCCCACACCCTTTTACTATATTCCCCAAGTTTCATACAAAGATTATTACAAACTCAATAAATCAAACTGGAAATTAAAGATACATCAAAAGCTAACAGTTGTATCCAAGCAGCCTAATTCAATCTTGATGTCCAATAACATGTGTTTAACCAACTCCGGGATCCAGATTTCCAAAGCCCTCTCTTTATCAAGGGTATTTCCAAAGTTCCAAGGATTTTTAGGAATTCCCGGCATTCCTTACACCCAAGATACCCATTTAGAATTAGAATACTGCAGTGCAGAATAGCCAGCCCTCAGGCATCCAAGTTCAGAGGGAACTCCAGGGTCCTAAAGCATAGCTTGCAAGAGAGGGGCAGAACTTAGAACTAGGACTAACTGCAAAGTGATTGGGGAACCACAACGAATGGTGGTCATTCCCAGCCATAGGTGCGGACTGGCACACCCCTGACCATTTATTTGGTCAAACGAGTTAGGAGCAGACCGTTGAGGGTCAGACCTGAGTCTGAATAATGATTAGGACACCACCAGACCCAAATCAGGCTCAACACACAAAAGCGAAAAAGGGAAGTGGGAATTCATGTAAGCACATTAATGGCAGGAACATGAGGAAGGAAAGTAGAACAAACTAAGAAATAAACACATGGTGAAGGAAAGCATAACAGACTAAGCAGTAAACAAATAGTGAAGGGGGAATTATTTAACTAAGAACATACCAGTTGCGAAGTAAGAAAAGAACAACAGAGTAAGCAAGCAGCAAGAAATCAGCAGGAGCAGACTTAAGTTTGCAGCAGAACACTTGAGAGTTCGCGAGAACTCAAGAATATTTCAGAAGGTAAAAAGGAGAAAAGGAGAGTAGAAAGTAGAGTGCTCAATACTGTAAACGAGAAGCAGTTTAATCGAGAGAAAACTCAGTATTCCAATGTGTGAAAGCCTGTTTGTGCAGAAAAGTTGTGTCGGAAGTGTAAAAAGGTAGCCCCTTTTATAGTGCAGAAAACAGGTAAGAAAATAATTTGAAAATCAATCACACACTGTTTCCCTTTGGTTAAGGGATTGATATCAAACGGGCATCATAAATAAGGAAAGGTCCTTGATTTAAAATCTTTTCCAAGGCAATATAACAGGGGAAAATATATAGAGCATTATTTAAGAAAATAGCTTAGTAGCACATGATTTGGAAAAAAAAAGGAAAGGCAATCAATAACATCCAGTAAAAATCAAAGTTTGAGTCTTGGTACGAAATGAATCTAACCGAGAAAGGTGAAGAGGAACTTAGTTTAAATAAAAATCATCAATAATCAGTCAGTCCCCTTTAAAAAGGGACTCGGAATAAATCACAGGCTGGCCAAAGGCCTTTTGAAAGAGGAAAATGTCATATAAAAAGCATGCAGATACAAGAGAGAGTTGTTGTAAAACTAGCAAGAAATCAGAGTAACCAAGAAGGTTAGGTTTATAGACTCGGAATGAGTCTGAAAAAGAATCAGGGTTATGAGTGGAACCCTAGTCCAAACACAAGGTCAAGCTTGTCAAAAACCCCCAAATACTAGGGTTTCTGACTCGAATCAGATGCATAGATGAGAAAACAACAAATAGAATAGACTCAGTAGTCTCTTTCTTAAACAAACAGCAAGTTTGAAACGTAGGGAATACATTCAGGCAAAGCTTGTTACTCAAACAAGTTTAGAAGCGAAAAAGCGATACATGTTTAGTAAAACAGTAGATGGATCATGCTTAGGAAGAACTTGGTAAAAAATTGAACAAATCAAGCAAACATAAAGAATCCAGTAGGAGATACATACAATAAAAATCACATAGCAGAGATAATCATGCGAGCTTAGGCTAAAGGCACAGGACAAATGCAAAGCATAGAAGGATCATGCTTAACAGAAAGAAAAAGCGGAAGATCAAATACGTGCGTAGCAGAGAAGAAACATACGAGAAACACAGATGAAACACACATAAATAATAGAGAATAAGGAATCAGAAAGTTTTTTCCAAAAACCCTAGTTTGAAAATCAAATGATTTTAAAAGAAAAAAATTTGGGAAAAACCTTTGAAATATCGAATATAGCACAGATATAGCATAGATCTAAGAGAAAACAAAGAGAAAAACCTCGAATAGCTTTAGGTTTCTCCGAAACCCTAGAAATGAGAAGTCTTGGAAAGGGTCCGGTATCGAACAAATCTGAGCCATAACTAGCTCTTAAAGCTCGAACACGTCGGAACACGGTTGGAGAGGCCATAGAACCACAGATCTGTGGAGGATCTGTTCGAATACCATCGAGGTCAGACCTCGAAATCTCGAACAACCAAGGATGGGGGGGAGGAAGGTGAGCACAGGTCGTCCATGGCCTGAGAAGCCATGGACTCCGGTGAGATTGATCGGAGAAGACGAGGGAGGCGATTAGGGTTTCGAGTGATAGTGAGCGTTTGAGAGAAGGAGAGAGTTTTGGGGCAGCTATCTACGGGAATTGAGGGTTAGGGTTAGGTCGTTTGGGATTAAAAGGGAAAGAGGGAACGGTGGCCATTGATCTAAATGATCAAAGGCCAAGATTAAGAGAGTTATGGGTTGGGTCGGTTAAATTGGCATTGGGTTGAGATAAATGGGATTGGGTTGGTCTGATTTTGGGTCTGAAATTGGGTTGATTTTTAGGCTAAAATTATAATGGAATTGAGGTTATAATTGAAATGAAATGTGGCCAAAATTGAAATAGCCAGTTTTCCCCTGTTATTTTATAAAAATAGTAAAAATAATTTAAAAAAAATTGAAGATGATGAACCAATTAATAATACATATGTATTAATTAAAAAAATATTAGAACTAATTTTACAATTATAAAACACTATTAATCGTAGAATAGGCTATAATTGCATTTATATGCAATTAGCTTTTAAAAATAACGAGCAATTTTGTAAAAATGTAAAAAATCACCTTAATTATATTTTGGTGTAAATATGAGAATAAAATAAATTATTCGCCAATAATGATAGTCTGAAAATAATTATTGAATTTTTAACTATTAAAATAGACAACAAATTGATTCTAAGAACTTTAAAAATAAGGAAAAATACCAAAACTTTTGGGAATGCTTATATATGAATGAATATACTATTCTGAGAACATTTGGGTGTATAAAATACATAGGAAAAAAATTAGGTATCAACAGCTGCCCCTCTTTACCCGGGAAAGATAAAAAAGTTGTCGGGCAAAGATATGATGACCAATTTTGACCGGAAGCGGCATTTTGAAAAGAATTTGATCGAGCTCTAGTTTCTGAGCTGCCTACATGTCCCTGGTTTTACAAGAATCGGGCCGTATGAAGTTGAGGAACCGTTGACGTAACATGCCGACAGAGGTCTGAAAGGACGGACACGACGCTCGGAAACAAGAGGCGTTTTGAAGTTGATCGGTTGCGAGAGCCGGAATGGAGTCGCTCCTGCTGAGACGCCCATTGCTAGCCGGTGTACCTGCAAGTGAGCAATACAGGTGTATATTGTGCGTAAACTTAAACATGATGCAAGTTCCCATCAGACCAAGAATGCTGTCTTTGGACGGTTAGGATGACGTCCTCAGACCATGATGTCCTGGGCCATGAAGCGCAAAATTGAAGGATTCACAGGCTATGAAATTATGTTCTCAGGCTATGATAATTATGCCTCCGAACCATGATGCCTTTGAATAATGATGTGCAAGATATAAAGTGGGATCCTCAGGCCATGGCATGGTGTTCTCGGGCTATGAAGATAGTTCCTTCGAATGATGATGCCTTTGTATAGTTTTGCGATATTTCAGCCCATGAAATGCAAGATTTAGCGGTATTTCAGCCGACGCAAAAGCGTAAATAACTATATTTCAACCGATAGAAAAATTTAAATGCAGTGTAGCGATATTCCAGCCGATAGGAAAATTTAAATGCAGAGCGGCGATATTCCAGCCGATATGATAAGTAAAATGGCAATATTTCAGCCGATTTTCAAGATGTAAATGAAAGTGGCGGTATTTCAGCCATGCAAGAAAGATAAAGTGGCGGTATTTCAGCCATGCAAATGGAGGTAGATCTTAACCTCGGAAGGCAGAAGGGGTAGCCTTATGCAGATAATGCAGGATGGAGACAACGCTTAGTCTCGGAAGGCAGAAAGATAGCCTTATGCAATGCAGATAATGCAGGATGGAGACAACGCTTAGTCTCGGAAGGCAGAAAGATAGCCTTATGCAATGCAGATAATGCAGATAGAGACAATGCTTAGTCTCGGAAGGTAGGAAGGTATCCTTATGAAGATGATGCTAAATGGAGACAACGCTTAGTCTCGGAAGGCAGGAAGGCAGCCTTATGCAATGCACGAAATGCAGATGGAGACAACGCTTAGTCTTGGAAGGCAGAAAAGTAGCTTTATGCAATGAAGGAAATGCAGATGGAGACAACGCTTAGTCTCGAAAGGCAGGGAGGTAGCCTTATGCAATGCAGATAATGCAGATGGAGACAACGCTTAGTCTCGGAAGGCAGGAAGGTAGCCTTATGCAATGCATATAGTAACAAAAAATTCTTAGCTGATTGCTGGTAAGTGATTGTGATGTTGCGGCTGCTGGGGAACATTGTGCGCGGGTAGAAAATGCGAATAGGTGCGATGGTTTAATGTGATTGCGTGACATGTCTAGTAACTTTGTAACTTGGGTGCATGCGTCCAAAGAAAAATCATGAGTTTTATAACGGGGGAAAGGTTAGTTCGTTTTCCTGTAGTCTCCGACCTTGCGTATCATTGGGGTAGCGTTGCTAAATAGCAACTGTCATAAATATGCATGATTTAACAAATATAACATAAGTAGAAAGTAGTTTTGTTTAAATGAACCAACGAATGCGACGTGGTTCAAAGCATTGCAACCTTTTTTGCTCCGGAATTTTGAGGGTCCTCCTCAAAATTCTTCCCTAATTTACTAGGCTGGCACTTCTGACGGCTGCGCTGAATGACTGAAGAATGAACTTTGGAATTTTGAGGGTCCTTCTCAAAATTCTGCCCCAGTTTACTGAGGTGACATCCCTGGTGATGAGAGGCTGAAGACTAGTTTCAGAATTTTGAGGGTTGTCCTCCAAATTCTGCCCCAGTTCCAATAATAGCGGGAAATGAGATTTTTATTAAATTATGACTGAACCCATAGGGTTGCCTACGTATCCCCTCTTAAACGGGAATCAGGCCAGGCGTAGTTCAAATTACATCATAAAAGAATCATAGATGGTTACACATAGTATCGTTTCACTGCATCTTAGTTGATTGGCCTCGGCCATACTTCTCCGTCCAGTTCTGAAAGAATAAGGGCTCCTCCAGTTAGAACCCGGTGAACTATGTACAGACATTGCCAGTTGGGAGAGAATTTCCCCTTGGCTTCATCTTGATGCGGGAATATCTTCTTCAACGTCATCTGCCCTGGTGTGAATTTCCTTGGCTTAACTCTCTTATTGAAGGCCCTGGACATTATGTTATGATACAAATGACTGTGGAAAAATGCATTCATCCTTTTTCCATCTATAAGGGCTAACTGCTCGAAGCGACCTTTTATCCATTGTGCGCTGTCCAACTCTGCTTCTTGTAAGATCCTCAAGGAAGGAATTTCTACCTCGGCGGGAATGACAGCCTCTGTACCATAAACTAGCATGTAGGGAGTTGCCCCAGTTTATGTGCGGACCATGGTGCGGTATCCCAGCAAGGCTAATGCTAACTGCTCATGCCATTGTTTGTGACTTTCGACCATCTTCCTTAGTATCTTCTTGATATTCTTGTTGGCTGCCTCTACAGCTCTATTCATGTGAGCCCTGTAGGTTGTAGAGTTCTTTTGTTTGATCTTAAATGCCTCACACATAGCTTTCATCAAGTCACTGTTGAGATTGGAACAATTGTCAGTGATGATTGATTCTGGCACCACGAACCGGCAAACAATACGGTCACAGACGAAATCTGTCACAACTTTCTTAGTCACTTCCTTGTATGATGCTGCTTCAACCCATTTAGTAAAGTAATCAATTGTCATGAGGATAAACCGGTGCCCGTTTGAAGCGGCAGGCTCAATAGGTCCAATAACATCCATTCCCCAGGCGAGAAATGGCCATGGTGAGCTAGTTGCAGTAAGCTCGTTTGGAGGAACCTTTATCATGTCTACATTTATCTCACAGCGATGGCACTTGTGAATGTACTAAATACAGTCTATTTCCATAGTCATAAAAAAATAACCTGCTCGGAGTATCTTCTTTGCTAAGATAAAACCGTTCATGTGTGGCCCGCATGTCCCTGTGTGCACTTCGTCCAATAGTCTGGTTGCTTCTTTTGCTTCGACACACCTTAACAAACCCAAATCGGGAGTTCTCCTCTATAGGATTCCTCCGCTGTGAAAGAAATTGTTGGATAACCTCCTAAGTGTGCGCTTTTGAGTAACGTTGGCAAGTTCTAGATATTCTCCTGTGGTCAAATAACTTTTAATGTCATGGAACCATGGCTTTCCGTCCGCTTCTTCCTCAACGTAAGCATAATAAGCTGGCTGATCATAGATCCTTACTGGGATGGGATCAATGTAATTCATATCTGGATGCTGGATCATGGATGCTAAAGTGGCTAATGCATCAGCGAACTCATTCTGGACCCTGGGGACATGTTGGAATTCCGTCTTTCTGAATCTTTACCTTAACTCCTGTATGTGATGCAAATAGGGGAGTATCTTGGAGTCTTTGGTGGCCCACTCTTATCGCACCTGGTGTATGAGTAGGTATTAGTCCCCGATCACTAGCAACTCTTGAATGTTCATGTCAATGGCCATCTTGAGTCCCAGGATGCAAGCTTCGTATTCAGCCATGTTTTTGTGCAAGGGAACCTGAGCTTGGTGTATATCGGGTAATGCTGGCCGGTTTCTGACACTAGGACTACCCCTATGCCAACTCCTTTGAAGTCTACGGCTCCATTGAAAAACAACCTCCAACCATCTTAGGATTCTGCAATATCTTCTCCTATGAAGGACACTTCTTCGTCAGGAAAATACGTTTTAGGGGTTCGTATTCTCTACCAATAGGATTCGTGACGAGGTGATCTGCTATGGCTTGACCTTTGATTACTTTCTGAGTCACGTAAACAATATCAAATTCACTCAATAATATTTGCCACTTGGCGAGCTTTCCAGTGGGCATGGGCTTCTGGAAAATATATTTTTGCGGGTCCATCTTGGATATGAGATAGGTAGTGTAGCTATAGAAATAATGCCTTAAATTCTGAGCAAGTCAGAGCATAATAGGTGTGCTCTAATAGAGAATACCAGGCCTCATACAGGGTGAACTTCTTGCTGAGATAATAGATGGCTTGCTCCTTTCTCCCTGTTTCATCATGTTGCCCTAGGGCACAACCGAATGCTCCATCCAATACTAAAAGGTAAAGTAATAGAGGTCTTCCTGGCTTGGGAGGAACCGAGACTGGTGGCGTTGACAGGCATTCCTTGATTCTGTCAAAGGCTTTCTGACAATCATCGGTCCATCTAGTAGCAGCGTCTTTCTTTAGCATTTTAAAGATGGGTTCACAAATAACTGTGGACCGGGCTATGAACCGGCTGATATAGTTGAGTCTGCCCAGAAAACTAGTCACGTCCTTCTTGTTCTTTGTTGGTGGCAATCCTTGGATGGCTTTTACCTATGATGGTCCAATTTTATTCCTCAACGACTGACAATGAAACCCAGTAGTTTTCTAGCAGTAACCCCGAATGCACACTTGGCGGGATTCAGTTTCAGGTTGTACCTTCTCAGTCTGTTGAAGAATTTTCGCAAATCTTCCCTATGATCAGCGGCATTCTTGGATTTGATGATTACATCGTCCATATATACCTCGATCTCTTTGTGTATCATGCCATGAAAGATAGTAGTCATGGCTCTCATGTAGTTGGCGCCAGCATTTTTCAACCCAAATGGCATCATTCTGTAGAAATACATTCCCCACGGCGTGATGAAAGGCATTTTCTCTGCATCCTCCTCATCCATCCATATCTTATGATACCCAGCGAAACAATTAACAAAAGACTGCAACTCATGCTTGGCATAATTGTCGATAAGAATGTGTATGTTTGGCAAGGGAAAGTCATTTTTGGGACTGGCCCGATTGAGATGCCGGTAGTCGACACAGATTCTGACCTTCCCATCCTTCTTTGGTACTGGAACGATGTTGGCCAACCACGTTGGATATTCCACTACCCTGAGCACCTTGGCTTTGACCTTCTTAGTAACCTCTTCTTTTATTTTCAAACTCATATCGTGTTTGAACTTCCTAAGCTTTTGCTGTACCGGTGGACGGGCTAGATCTGTTGGCAGTTTGTGAGCTACAATGGACGTGCTGAGGCCAGTCATATCATTATACGACCAGGCAAATATGTCCTCATATTCTTTAAAAAATTTTGTATATTCTTCCATTTCTGATGGCCACAAGTGAACACTGATGCGAGTTTTTCTAACATTCTCTGCATCTCCCAAATTAATGACCTCAGTTTCTTCCAGGTTATACTTAGGTCTATTCTCAAAATTCTCAACTTCTATGATGACCTCTTCGGGTATCTCGTCTTCTTCTGAGTCTATTTCCTTTGTTGCGTTGTTTCGTTGCAAGTCACAGTCGTTTTTTAATCGTCAAGATAAGTTATAGTAATGCAGTGGGGAGGGGAATAAAAATAAAAGAAAAACAAAAAAGGTAACAAGTTAGTGCGGGTTTTGAGGAAAAAGTGTTGCAGTATTTAAACACATTGTGCACGAATATAAATCGCGTCCTAATTTGGCTGCCTCATTGTGCCCGAGGTAGGCCTAGCAACAAATAGTTTTGGAGAACATATAATGCTAAATGCCTCATTTTATTGATAAAAATAAGAAAAATCCAAAACGACTCTAAATAACAGAGAGTAAATATCACTAGTGAACTTTGGCCTTATTACATTGTTAAAGCAAAATAAAGGATTCCTAACTACTTGGTCCCAGAAGGACCTTCCCCAGATTTTGCAGTCTTGTCTCCCTTGAACAGCTCCAACAACTCGCTTAGTCCTAGCATCAAATAAGCTCGGGCCAGATGTCTGCCTGCATTTCCTTCAGCATTTTGACAATCTTCAATTCTTTTGATGAACTTCCCTTCCAGCTCTACTAAACCGCGCTCCAAATACCCTAGCTGGTTATTGGCGCTGACAACCATTTCTTTCCACTCCTCGATCAGTTCCTGATGGGCTTCTTGTTTTTCTCGATGCTCACTTTCATACTCTCGGATTCTCTTGCACAGTTGATTATACTTAGCCTGTGTTTCAGCATGCTCGTCAATAATTCTGTGACCCCGAGCGGATCTTGGCTGACCCATACCATTGTCCTCTAACCAACCAGAGTAGTGCGGCATGCAGCTGGCGTGATACATGTCTGGCTCAATGGATTCTTTCTCCAAAACGATTTTGCAATGCCACAAATACTGAGCTTGGCACCGGTGAGGGCTATCGTCATCCTGGAAATCAGCCCTGAGGTGACTTGTCTTATCGACCATCTGTATGATTTGTTTTCTTCCAGCTTGCCTCATGGCTCAGAGAGGAACGTAAGGGTAAGTTCCACTTAAACCAATCAGTATGAGGAATGGGGCATCCCGGGATCGAACGATGAACTCATCCGTGGGGAACCACTCAAACATCCACTGTACCTGGTCTTCTTTCAGATTTTAAAATAATCCACCAATCCCTTGGCGTCCTCTGGCTGTGCGAACATTTTGGGCATGTAATTCATATGCCTTGGCTGGTGGAAGCGATATGGTCATCCCAATCCCTGCGTAAGATCTCTTATCGGTATTCCCCATTCTGGAGGTGTTCCATGAGCCATAGTTGAAGTAACAAATTACAACCCTCAAAATGACTGCCGTGTTATTGTCACTGGCTCAAGGCACGGTATATCTCCGAGATGATCATGGGCACTATGCTGAAAGTCTGCCCACCAATCCCTTCCATCAGAGTTTTGGTTACCATGGCTAGTCTGGTTTCGATCCTAGCCTTCTTCATATGGAACACGATTATCCCCAAAAAGCAAAACATGAAGACAAAAACTCTCCTATGGACATTCCCCAACGAGGTGATAGCAAATTCGTCTGAATAGGTGCAGTATGACTTGTTATAGTCGTACACTTCATATAGGTAGTCAAACGGGATGTAGGAGTCCTTCAAACGGGTTGAGTCTGGGTTTTTCTTCAATCCCATAATCTTAAGAAAACCCCCTGCTTTGCGATTTTCTGGGATGAGCAAATCCAGAGTCTCCCAAGGAATCCCGACTAGACCCCCTATTTCTTCTAGTAAAGGAGTCATTTCAAGACCACCAAAGCAGAACACATATTTGTCACTATCCTAGAACAACATTGCAGCCTCTATAATTCTGTTGTTGGGCTGAATCTCTATAAGTAGCCTTGGATGGATGTTGGTCACCATGCCAAATCTAGGGATTTCATGCCTCATTTCTGCAAAACAGAGTGTTAGGATCTTACCCCCTCCAGACTCGACTATTTAAATCAATAATTATCATAGCAAAGCACTTACGTTCTCTAAATAAATGCATAGAACGTGAAGGCGTCCGTTTGAGTTCCAAGAAAACCTAGTGGACTTTGGGCAAGGCTATCTTAATGAGTCATTATGTGGACAACATAACTGACTCGGCTAGGTTAGATCATGATGCATGTGCAGTTTAACGGAGTAAGGTTTCTATTTTGAAGTGCTAGACTGGTACCCTTGAGCGGACAACTCAAAAGGGAAAGGCACGAAACCGTTGACTACACCGTTGATCGGCTACTTTTACCTCAAATATGCCTTTTCCAAATTTAGGGATGATAGTATTGGAAGTGCGCAACTACTCATTATAATGCACGATGAGGCCCATGTATTTGAGTCATTTCACTATCATCAACATGGATCATATATAGGAAAATCACGTTCCATGCAGTACATTGTGCTTGCAGGAAACGATTAATATGCGAAAGTAAAATTACTCTAAGCAATATTTCAAAACGCCAACACTAATAGAACAATAAAAACACTTCTATAACTAACAGTGAAGAAATGAACCAGAAATTTCAAACCACAAAACATCACTATTTCACAAACAGGCCCAAACGAGATCAGGCAGCCCAAATTTCTCAACTTTACCAACTAGTTCATTGCTTTTACTAGAGGATTTTTTAAACCCTTCATAAATCATCTGCTGGGATTAAAATCTAAAGTGCAATAAGATGGGGTCAGATTTAAGATTCAAAACCAATCTCTAATTTAATGTTAAACATTGTCGAATAGGAATACATTACTGAAACCAGTCCTTTCCCAAGACAGATTCTTACCCCTTTAAACTAACATTGGTTGAAAACACACCTATGTAATGCTAAGTCCATATTCTCAAGAAATAAGTCAAGATGTCAATTGAAAATTCATGTGATCCTATGAGATGTATTGGTACTTAAATGATTTAATTTCTACAAACTACACGAAAGGCATACAGTACCCCTTTTTTATATGCTCAAATCAAATATATAACCAACTTGGACCTTTGCAAATGCTTTAACAAACAAAAGAAGAGATCAAACTCTGAACATTGATATACTTTCAGCAAACATGAGGCATATACTAATTCATAAAATGGCAATTTGTCCCAAAACAGGGAAGCCATGGAAATATGTATCCAAATCATTTTTTGTTCCACTTGACAGGAAACTATCACAAAATGGAGCTAAATGGAAAACTCAACTTTATGCAAAATACTAACATTATTCACAATCCAGCCATTACAGTATAAAATCAATCTAAGTCTAGAAACAGTTTACAAACTTAGTCAGAATTCAGCATACTCTAGTTTTACAGTTGCATCAGAAATTTAACAGGACTAGTAGGAAGAAGATTCTCTTCATATATCAAGCTGAGAACTACAACAGAGTTCAAGTATGTACCTGAAATTGTAAATGTAAAAGAAGGAAGAGAAATAGGTCAGCACTGATAGTAGCAACAGCAATCAACAATTGAAATTCCCTTTTTAGCTTGAAATTCCTTAAGTAATAAAACAGTATTTTTTGGATTGTTTTCTGCAGACTTTATTTATACTTTTTTTTGTTTTTTAAAGTATCTGAACTTTAGTCTCGAGTGACAGGGGTAATTTTTTGGGGCTGAGACTCTAGACCCTTTTACAAGGCATGAGAATGTTAATTTATAGGCAACAAGAGAAGGCTCTATCAGATTTTTGTTTTCTTTTTGGTCCCTTTTTAAATTTTCAGTTCAGTCCCCCTATTTCTAACTTGTTACTCAAGTAAGTTCATTTTTTTTACTGAATACTATACTAAAGTCTATTCTAGAAGGTTCCCTACCCATTCCAATTCCTATACTACCCCTTCCCTGCCTTAAAAATTACTATTGCTAATAATACTACCATTCTCTATGCCTAAATTACCCTTCTATTGGTCTGAAAATTACAGACCTAGGGTTACTGATCCCAGCCCTTTCGACTTTTGCCCAGACTGAGACTATTACTCCTTATTTTTGAAACTAATTATCAGCTATAACCAATACGACTAATCGAACAGACCTTTGAACTAATCAGGTCACCTTTTCAACCCAGCAATTACTTAAAAAAAATATCAGTTTCATATAAAAAAGCACAGGAGTGAACATTCATCCAATTATTGGGTAACATATTATCTAAAACCTATATGACTCATTATCTATTAAAGACAATCGATAGTAAACAAATTAACTAGTTTTAACTAAACTATCAAAGGATTAAAATGTTAAACTTATTGCTTAAACGAAAAATTAACTCAACTTTGTGGCCCAATACTTATCAGAATTAACAAGAAACGAGATTGAATGACTCAGAAGAGAAGAAGAAGCAGAAGAAAAAGAAGTTATATAAAATTAAACGAAGAAACTTACAGCTATAATGGATGGACTCCAAACTGATGATCTTGAAAGAATCTTTCAAGATTCTTGACACGAAACATACCGAACCATGTGTTTTCACAGGAATACACATGGATGGGTATGTTCCGGTCAAGAATCAAAAAGACTGAAGCATGCACTTCAGGGCATAAAAATTTAGAACTAATATTTGAGTAGTTCAGGCTATATTTGAGCCAAGACACTACCATATTAGTGTAGAGGGGGCCAAGGTGAATCTATGGTGTAAAAATAGGCTTATTTGGCATACTTAGTGTTCGCCGGAGTAGGGCTCCGGCGACACAAAAAAGAATATTCGAAGGCCTAGGGATTGATTCGAAGGGAGTGGTTTATGGGAATGAAAAGAGGAGACTCAGAGCT
>MU754400.1:0-12859 GCA_026770625.1 Nicotiana glauca
TTTAATTCCGACCACGCGCACAAGTCATAATACCTGAAGTGAAGCTGTTCATGGCCTTCGACTGCTGAACGGAGCACTGGTACTCAAAACGACCGGTCGGGTCGTTACAAAAACCGTAGGAAATAATCCCCAGAAAATTCCCCAGCCAAACTAAATCCCCAGGTACATCCCCATGAGATATTCCGCAGTAAAATTCGCATGACAATTACATGGGAAAGTTTCTGCCGACTCACAAATGAAAAAAAAAATTGTGTTAATTTACCTATGGATATAGGACTTGCTGATTATTTTCCCATGTAATTCTCAAGGTAATATGTTTGCGCCTAATGGCATAAAAATTACCTGCAGATTTATCAGGAAAAATTAAATTCGCAGGTATGATATTCTACAATTTAAGAATTTCAAATTTTAGCAAGAAAATACGCAGGTAAGTCTGGGAATTTTATCCCCGGGTAAATATCCCCAGGTAATCCGCCTTTTTATTGTAATGTGTGGGGCGCCGACCACTCCAATGATAATCTTGATGACATGTTGTGGTTCTTCCAGTTCTCTCTTCCTGTTCACCTTTGTTTCCTAACATTGGTTTTTAGCTCGGTCGCTGCGGAACTCTCGAAGGTGCCTTTCGCTGATTATGTGGGCTACCTCTTCTCAAAGTTGTGTACAATCCTCGATCCTATGACCATGAGTGGTGTGATATTTGTATATCAAATTGGGGTTCCTTCGCTAAGGATTCGACAGTATGATTTTTGGCCACCTGGTATCTTCGATTTTACCCATGGCCGATAAGATATACGAGACATCGATGTTGAAGTTGTACTCCGACAATCGGGCTGCCTCCATTGGCCTCGAATGCCTGTCAAAGCCAGTTTTACTCATAAGTCTCCGGGAATTTTGGCCTTCATCCGCTCTTCGATCACTTTGAGTTATATTCCACCTTGAGGTGTCTCTTCGATCCATGAAGTATGGCTGATACCTCTCTTAGCCTAATTTTTGCTCCTTTGGTTCCTTTTCTATGAGCCTGCTAGGATTACTGAGCTAGAGGGGGCTCCAGTTGGTCGTCCTCGACCTTGATCTTTGATTTATATCTGTTGTGTACATCTTCCCAAGTCACGGCGAGTTACTCAAACAAGTTATGCTTAAGGTGCTTCGAAGGTATTGAGCTTTGCTCATTCAAGCCTTGAGTGCAGGCCTGCACTACCCTATTATTGGAGACCTGTGGCAATTCCGTTCGCTCTATCTGGAAAAGAGACACGAATTTCCTCAGCATCTCGTTATCCCTTTGTTTGATCTTGATGATGTAGGACTTCCTTGTAGAAACTTTGATGACATTGACATGTGCCTTCACAAAAGAATCTGCCAACATAGGAAACAAATCCATCGAATTCGGGGGTAGGTTGTGATACCATGTCATGGCCCCCTTCGATAGTGTTTCTCAAAATTTCATCAGCAATACAGATTCAATCTCATCATCCTTTAAGTCATTCCTTTTCCAGCAGAAGTATAAGCGGTAATGTGCTCACTGGGGTCCGTGGTCCCGTTATACTTCAAGACATCTGGCATTTTGAATTTCTTCAGGATGGGTTTCGGAGCCGCACTTAGTGGGAATGGTCTCTGCATAAACTTCTTTGAATCTACACCCTTCAGGATCGAGGGTCCACACGGGATTGGATCGACCCTTGATTTATAAGTCTCGACTTTTTTATTTTTAGCCTCTATCTTCTTTTCTTATAACTTGATTCTTTTAGTCAATTCCATGAGCATTTTCATGACTTTGGGGTCAGCCCCAGAGCCACTTTCATTGGGTCTTTCTAGTACCGGCTAGTGCTGTATGTTTACTAGTTCAGCAATATTAGGGGTTCTGTTCTGACTTTGAAATTGAGCGACGGTGACTGGCTAAGCTTGCAGCATCTCGAACGATACTTGGAGGCTAATTCCCCCTTCTTCTATTCCTCGTTCTTCTTGGCTTCCAGCCTAGGCTCCCCTGTGTCAATTCCTTATGGGGTATGCACCTGCTTCCGTGTTTAGTGTGTTATGGGAGCTGATATCAACTATCTGCATGTTTGGAACTCTCTAAGGGTTTATAGGTGGTACATTGATCCCTATGCCACTATTTTCTCCAATTCCCTCGCTGTCATGAAAAGGTGCATTTTGTGTGTTAGATATGATCAAGCCTGAAATCAAAGAATCTTTGACGAGAAAAAGTGTGAAGAATAACGTATGTTATCAGAAAAGTAGCACCAAACAATTACTATTATATTTAACCCCACAGTGGGTGCCAAACTGTTTACCTTGAAAATTGTATTAACAATTATATTAGATTTGTGGTTCTATAAATACGTGATTTATGTTAATACTAGTTGTTAAGTTAATAATGCTACTTATAAACGGACAAGAAATGATAAGCAAAGCATTGTGGTCTCAAGATCGAGGGCCTCGAGCTCAGCAGTATGAGACCTAGAGGACAGCCTTTAAAAGTTGATGATGAGCAATAACTAAAGACCAATGAATGAAAACAATAAATGAGAAGTTATAAATGAAGAACAATGAATGAACACAATAAAGGAAAAGTAATAAATGAAGAATAATATAATAAATTCGTAGAGTAATTGTTGAGTATGTTTTGGCAAGAAAAGCAGAGAACGTTCTATTGTATTCAATATTGTGTTTGTTATAAGAAGACAAGGATCCCATTTTATGTATAGCAGAGGGGAATTCCAACATAGTAAATGTCTAACAATAACAAGTAAATTCTATTGGTACAGTTGTATAATGGCTTAGTACGGATTTGTACTATTCTTGCATGCCTTGTCTGCTCTAACCACGTATATTTGGAAGTTTTCCGCCTTTCCACGACGATCATTGATTGCACTGCTTCGAAATCGATCATGGTCAGCCATCGATGTGCTCCCTCTAGGGACACACCTCGGGTCGTACCTCACGCTCTGATTCGGGCTCCTCGAGGTTGGGCATGGAGCAGCATTGTAGCCCCAAAGTCGAACTCTCCAATTTTGGCCGTATACAAGTTGAGATTGGCTCTTGATCCTGTTTTCGCAATAGATCGTAAGTGTAAAATTGTAAAGTAGAAATTTCACTAAGGTATAGAACATTTGATAAGGAAAAAAAACTTCTTTCAATAGATCATTGATGCATACTGTAAGGCCCCGTAAAATTTCGCGCTCAAAACCTAGTAGCTCGTAGTGTCAAGATCCGAATACGTGTTGTAGGTAATTGTTGGTCCCAATTGATGTGTGATTGATTCTCCTTAGGCCAGCTAAAATATTTTTGTTCTTGTGAAGTTGGGTATTACCTTATTTTCCTGAGGACAAGCAAATTCTCAAGTTTAGGGGAGTTGATAAGTAGGGATTTTGACTACTTGTTTGCACTCTTTTACTTTTGTTTTAGTTCAAAATTGCTTAAAGGTATTCCCGAAAACTAATGAAATGTGATTGCTTTCGGGAGTGTTATAATATATTCTAAAGAGATGAAAATCAACTCAGGAAGGAGTAATTTTTTATTAGGACCAAAACAACGCATTGTGCGGACAACACAATATTGAGTGCGGCCACAAATTGTGAAGAAAGCCTCTGACAAGAATGGCTATGCAAAGTGCGGACCGCATACCTAGGAAGTTGAGTCCTAGGTATGTCGGACCGTATCGGAACGCTCAGCAGATAGGGAAAGTTGCTTATAAGCTGGAGTTACCCCTAAAATGTCCCTAGCGCACCCGGTGTTCTATATGTCTATGTTAAGGAAAGTGTTTGGAGATCCGTCCACCATCGCGCCAGCAGAAGACATCAAGGTTACTGAAGATTTATCATATGAAGAAATTCCGGTTGCTATTCTTGATAGACGAGTCCGTAAATTGAGAAACAAGGAAATCGCTTCAGCTAATGTGTTGTGGCGAAAAAACCAAGTCGAGGAAGCCACTTGGGAAGCGGAAGATGAGATGAAAAAAAAATATCCCCATTTTTTTGAACAAGTCTAGTAGTGATCGTGCGAACTCTTGTCCCTACAAAACTGGTGTTGTATCCCATTTGGTGCAAAGACACCCCATTTCTCCCCTAAATGCTTTACTATTATAATTCTTCAAGTTATGCCGAATTTGTATGTGTTGTGATTATTTGAGTCATATGCAAACCCTTCTTGGTAAATGAAAAGTTTTGTAAGAACTCTTCTGGTAAGTAATTGGCTTATGATAGTATAGGTTGGTAATGATTAATTTACATGTGTATAGTGAATCGAAGTGGTTAAACAATATGGGACTCATTGTACTAATCAAACCATGTGCAAAAGTTTGTTAAGTGATTGAATATGTGCAAATGTTGAGGTAATGAATTGTACACCATTTGTAGGGATGATAGGAATTATGTAATGGTGTTTGAAAATATGTTTCGGGGGCTCTCTGACAGGTAGATATATCCATATTACAAAGGAAACCTTGGCGAAATTTTTCTAAAAATATGGGAGTTAGTGAAAATTTTGAGAGTCTGCATATCATGTTTTTCAAACCAATTGATTTTCAAAAATCCTCATTCGAGGACGAATGATTTTAAGTGGGGGATCCTGTAAGGCCCCGTGAAATTTTGTGCTCAAAACCTAGTAGCTTGGAAATTTTACTGATTTTGCACTTAAAAATCAAGAATCAAAATTTTCCAGAAAATTGTCATTATGCGGTCTCAGATCAGGTATGCGGACCGCATTTCTGCTGCAGAGTAAACCACTGAGTTAGTCAAAATTGATGTTGAAAATGCGGTCCATTATGTGATCGCATAATCCATATGCGGACCATATAACCATCGCATAAATTCCTCAAGGATTTGTGAAGGTCAATTCTTCGGTGCATTATGCGACCGTAGAACAGAAATGCGGACCGCATTTCTATCGCAAACACAGGCAGAGAAGTCAGATTTTAGGAGCACTTCTGCGGTCCATTATGCGGACCGCATTTCCACTCTGCGATCACAGA
Source organism: Nicotiana glauca (assembly GCA_026770625.1). NCBI lineage: Eukaryota > Viridiplantae > Streptophyta > Magnoliopsida > Solanales > Solanaceae > Nicotiana > Nicotiana glauca. Next base: position 4,967 of record MU754400.1, read on the forward strand.
GTGCGACCGCAGACCCGACTCGGGTCCAGATTTTCTAATTTTTTTAACCCGATCTCTCCTTCAACCCAACCCTTCATTTTTACACATTTTGCTGGACAAAACTAGAGAGAAGGGAGAGAGGGTTCTTGAGAGAGAAAGTCTCATCTTCATCAATTTGTTTTTCCAACATCGCCCAGGCCTGGAAATTCTTGAGTATTATCTTCATCTCCATTCCTGCAGGTAAGGTCCTAACCCTCTTTCATTGATTTTCAAATTTAAATAAAAGAGGGGATTCACATGAGTGATTCTTGAAAATGGAAGTTTAAACACTCATGCATGTCTATTAAAACCTAAAATCTAGTAACAGTAATTAGATGGGAGTAAAGAATTGTGTAAAGGAGGGTTGATAACCTAAATATCTTCAGGTAGTGATCATGAACTTTGATTCTAAGAAGTATGTAGTAATTTGTGCACTAGATTGACGTTGCCAGGCTTTTTGGTAAAGTTGGAAGTAGATATTAAAATGGAATTCGGCTCCAAGTATGTATGGCTAACTTTGATCTTTGTAGAATCGCCTTGTTTGGTGTACGAATGTTTGGTATGTGATATCAACGTGGCTCATTCATGAAAATTATTGTGATTTGTATGGTTGTGATTTTTGTGGAATTCTTGTGATTGGTTTGATTGAGTGTTGTGGTTAAGTCTCCCGATATAATGGTGCAAGTAACTGGCAATAAACTAAATGCGTGATCGTGAAAGTGTTATGTGGTAAGATTTGAGAAACAAATAATGGAAGAAAATTGTGAATGATGCAACTGGAATAACTGTGATAACCACATCTATGGATTATTGTGGGCAATTGTCGTTGTAATGTAAAGCACATGTAAGTTGTTGGATGTGAAGGAATATAGTATTGATGGTTATCGAAATACTTGTAAATTGTTGTTGTTATTTCTCAAGAAGTGTTGTTGTTGATCCTTGTGAATTGTTGATTGTTGTTGTGTTGTTTGTGGATTGTGACTATACGGTGGGATCAGGTTGCGCGCCGTAATATGAAGTTATAAGGTGTGGGTTGTGGTGATAAGGGTGGTCGAGGTAATTAGGGTGGACGAGGCAATAAGGGCGGAAAAGTGATCGAAATCACTATTGAAATAAACATTCGAGTAAATTGTGAAATCATTGGTGTGGAATTGTGGAAGGTGGAAAACAGGAGAGATTGAAAACTTGTTTGGCTTGATTGTTCCTTTCTTGTGCATTTGATTGTTGTTTCTATTACTGTTACCTAGTTGTATATGGCTTGAGTTTACTTGGAGCAAGTCTGTTCATACATACCTGTACAATTCAAGTGTACTGACGTCCTTTTTACCGAGGGCGCTACATTCGCGTTATGATTGTAGGTGGATCCATAGCAGGTACTCCAGTCCACCGATCGTAGCTCTTCATCCCTTCCTGCCAGCTTAATTGGTGAGACCCTTTCCTTTCGTGGCCCTGCATGGCTCATGTCGCCTTTATTCTAGAGTCTTATTTTGGTATTTGTATAAGGCACAGCCGGAGCCTTGTTACCAGCAAGTATGACATCATCCCTTTCATGTTTAGAGGCTCCGTAGACAGGAAATGTCCGTCATCAACTTATGTAACGTGTATCTTGCACGTTGGGCTATGTAAAGTGTAAACCACGCTAAGAATCATGTACCATATGTATGTTTTGTAATAAAAAGGTGCTTTGATTGTAAATGGTTATTTCTCTTGGCTATTAATTAATAAAAAAAAATACGGGGTAACACGTGGGGTAGGAGAGGCACCCAGGTCCGCTTGACTGGGGCTACCAGGTCGAGCACCGATCATGTCCCTCGGATTCGGGGCGTGTCAAACTTGGTATCACAGCCACAGGTTTTAAAAGAGTCCTATGATGTCTCAGAGCCGTGCCTAGTAGAGCCCTTCTTATCGGTGTGTTGTCGACCACATCTATAAGTAGGGGATACACAGGCATTTAGGAAACTATCCTCTTTTTTGTTATTCCATATCATGCTGTGAAGTGGAAAGTGGAAGTATCTATGTCTAACTCGTGCTCTGTTATGAATTTTTCAGAAATGGCACCAAACAAGAAAGCTAGACTCGGCCTTGGGATCGACGCTACCCCAAGTGTAGCCATGAATCATGTACCTGATGTCGTGGGTGAGAGTGACTCCCCGACCTTAAATCTACCCGGCCCATCTATTCCAGATCCAAGCATTCCTGTTCCAGCTACGGCAAAGGGTGCCACCGTCCCTCCCGCCGATACTCCTAGTCCTGATACTGTTCTAGCTTCCGGTCCCGGGGTTTCTGATGGGGACCTTAGAGAAGCCATCTGTATGTTGACCCTGTTAGTGGCCGCCCAGGCCTAGAGATCTCATGATGCCCCTGTGTCCTCCAGCGGATAGGGAGATTCTGCTAGCTCCACAGTCCACCAGTTTCTGCGATTGGCCCCTCAAGAGTTCTCAGGCACTGACCCAGAGGTCGATCCGCAGGATTTCCTTGATGAGATGTATAAGACCCTCCAAGTGATGAAGGATACAGAGACAGAGGGGGTTGAGTTGGCTTCATACAGGTTAAAGGGAGTGGCACGTTCGTGGTTCGAGATGTGGGAGGATTCCCATCAGGAGGGAAGACCTCCGACGAGATGGGATGAGTTTGTAGATGCCTTTATGGACCACTTCTTGCCTGCCGAGACAACGACAGCTTACGCCATTGAATTCGAGGTTCTCAAGCAAGGCAGTACGAGTGTTTGGGAGTACCACATGGAGTTTGTGAGGTTGTCCAAGTATGCTCCTCAGTTAGTGTCGATAATGGATGCTCGAGTTCGGCGTTTCATTCAGGGTCTTAGTCCTTTGGTGGTGAATGAGGCTGCTACTGTGGCCTTGCACTCAGATATGAATTATGGAAAGATTGTAGGATTCGCTCAAGCCATAGAGGCTAGGAAGTTAAAGATATGGGCAGAAAAGGAGAGTAGCAGCAGTGCCCGGTCAATGGGTCACTTAGGGGGACCAGTTCCGGAGGGAGGGTCATCAGGGCCATCCCAGTCATATGCTCAGTCCTCAGTGAGTGCATCGCTATCTGTGCACAGTTACCAGCAGAGCAGTCACTCGAGACCAGGTTCATACAGCAGGAGGTGTCGTCAGCCCGGTCGTCCAGGAGTGAGGTCCTAGCAGCAGGGGAGATCTACATGCCCCAAGGGTGGGAGGTTCCATACAGAGAGTTGCTATTTGTATATCCCCGTATATTACAGGTGCGGGTTGAGAGGTCACATCCAGCGGGACTGCCATGCGCCCAGTCAGGGTGTGGGTAGGGGATCTGCCCAGTCATTCGGGTCTTCAGTTGCTACATCATCTGTGCGTCCTCCAGCTCCAACAGGGCATGGTGCAGTTAAGGGTGGAGCTCGTGGTAGGGGTGGACCTAGCCAGTTCTATGCTTTGAGTGGTCTCCAGAGTGCTGAGGCTTCTCCAGATGTTGTTACAGGTATCTTGTCTATTCAGGCCATTAATTGCTATGCTCTTATTGATCTGGTGTCCTCTTTGTCTTACGTCACCCCATTCTTTGCTTCAAGTTTTGGGATAGAACCCGAACAACTTCATGAGCCGTTCTATGTATCGACTCTGGTTGGTGATTCTATTACAGCCTCATGAGTTTATAGGAGTTGTGTCATCACGGTATGTGGTCGTGTTACCACGGCCGATCTTATCAAGCTTGAAATGGTGGATTTTGATGGTATTATGGGAATGGACTGGCTTTATTCGTGCTTTGCTAAACTTGACCGCCGAACGAGAGTCATGAGACTCGAGTTCCCCAATGAGCCGGTTATTGAGTGGAAGGGGAATGGTGTGGTACTGAAGGGTAGGTTTATTTCCTAACATAAGGCTTCAAAGATGATTAAAAAGGGATGTATCTATATTTTGGTCCGGGTGGCGGACACCATATCAGAAGTGTCTGTCCTCGAGTCCGTTCCAGTTGTGAACGCGTTTCTTGAACTGTTTCCAGATGAGCTTCCAGGAATTCCACCAGATTGGGAGATTGATTTCGGGATTGATGTATTGCCAGATACTCAGCCAATATCTATTCCTCCATACAAGATGGCGCTAGTAGAGTTAAGAGAGTTAAAGGAGTAGCTGAAGGATTTATTCGAGAAGTGGTTCATATGATCGAGTGTGTCGCCGTGGGGTGCTCCGATTCACTTTGTCAGAAATAAGGATAGGTCGCTCCAGATGTGCATTGATTATCGGCAGCTTAACAAAGTCACCATCAAGAATAAATATCCTTTGCCTCGGATAGATGATTTGTTCGACCAATTACAAGGTGCAAAGTTCTTCTCCAAAATTGATTTGCGATCCGGGTATCACCAGTTGAAGATCAGAGAGCAGGATATTCCTAAAACCGCCTTCAGAACTCGCTATGCTCACTTCCAATTCTTGGTCATGTCTTTTGGTCTAACAAACGCCCCGACAGCTTTCATGGACCTTATGAATCGGGTTTTCAAGCCATTTATAGACTCCTTTGTGATTGTTTTCATTGACGACATCCTTGTTTATTCGCGGAGCAGGGAGGATCATGCTGATCACCTCAGAGCAGCTTTACAGACTCTTCATCAGAACCAGTTGTACGCCAAATTCTCAAAATGTGAATTTTGGTTGGAGTCTGTCTCTTTTCTTGTCATGTTGTTTCTAGTGAGGGGATTCTGATGGATCCCTAGAAGATTGCAGCGATGAAGGATTGGCCTAGACCCACGACCCGACGCAGGTTCGTAGCTTCTTAGGTTTAGTCGGGTACTATCGGAGGTTTGTGGAGGGATTCTCTACCCTCGCCTCCCCATTGACTAAATTGATGCAGAAAGCAGTTAAAGTTCCAATGGTCCGACACTCGTGAGAAAAGTTTTCAGGAATTGAAGTCAAGGTTGACCTCGACACCGATATTGGCCTTGCCGGAAGGCACGGAAGAATTTGTGGTCTTTTGCGATGCTTCCAGGGTCGGTTTGGGGTGTGTATTGATGCAGCATGAGAAGGTTATAGTGTATTCTTCAAGACAACTCAAGAATCACGAGAAGAATTACCCAACGCATGACTTGGAGCTTGCAGCAGTTGTATTTGCCTTGAAAATATGGCGACACTATCTTTATGGGGTCCATGTGGATGTGTTCTCATATCACAAGAGTCTCCAATATTTCTTCAAACAGAAGGAGTTAAATTTGAGGCAGCGACGGTGGTTAGAATTGCTTAAAGATTATGATATGAACATCTTATACCATCCAGGAAAGGCGAATGTTGTGGCCGACGCCCTCAGTCGAAAATCCATGGGTAGTTTGGCTCACTTGGGGGCGGATCAGAGGCTCCTAGCTCGGGAGGTCTATCAGTTGGCCAGTCTTGGGGTTTGCATTTCGACCCCAAATGAGGAGGAAATTATGGTGCGTAATAGAGCAGAATCATCGCTTGTAGCGGAAGTCAAGGAAAAACAGTTCATCGATCCAGCATTGGCACAGATGAAGGAGGCAGTTCTGAACAACAAAACTTCGGCATTTTCACTCGACGGCAATGATGATGTGCTACGATGTCAAGGAAGGCTATGTGTTCCAGATGTGGATAACCTTCGGGAGAGAGTAATGGCGGAGGCTCATCATTCCAGGTATTCGGTGCACCCGGGTTCTACGAAAATGTATCACGATCTCAAGGAAATTTATTGATGGAATGGTATGAAGAGGGGTATGGCTGACATTGTATCTAAATGTCCAAATTGTCAGCAAGTAAAAGCTGAGCATGAGCAGCCCGGTGTGTTAACGCAGCTTATGGAAATACCAATATGGAAGTGGGAGATGATCAACATGGATTTTTTGGTAGGATTACCTCGCACTCAGCGAAAGATCGACTCAATTTGGGTTATAGTGGATCGACTCACCAAATCAGCCCATTTCTTGCCAGTCAAGTCAACCGATACCGCAGAACAGTATGCTCGGTTGTACATCAAGGAAATAGTGAGGCTTCATGGTACTCCGCTCTCTATTATTTCGGATTGAGGGGATCAGTTCACAGCTAATTATTTGAAGAAATTTCAGCAATGTTTGGGTACCCAGGTGAATCTCAACATGGCTTTCCATTCGCAGACCGATGGTCAAGCAGAGCGGACTATTCAGACACTTGAAGATATGTTGCGGGCTTGTGTCTTGGACTTCAAAGGTAATTGGGATGATCACTTGCCCCTTATAGAATTTACTTACAATAATAGCTTTTATGCTAGCATTCATACGGCCCCATTTGAGGCATTGTACGGAAGACGGTGTAGGTCTTCGATTGGGTGGTTTGAAGTGGGTGAAGCAGAATTAATAGGACCTGATCTCATGCACCAGGCTATGGAGAAAGTTAAAGTTATCCAGGAAAGGATGAAAACTGCTCAGAGTCATCAGAAATCCTATGCGGACGTTCGTCGTAGAGAATTGGAATTCCAAGTTCATGATTGGGTATTATTGAGGGTGTCTCCTATGAAGGGAGTCATGCGATTTGGGAAGAAAGGGAAGTTGAATCCTAGTTATGTCGGACCATAGCGGATCGCTCAGCGGATAGGGCAAGTTGCTTATAAGCTGGAGTTACCCCCTGAAATGTCACTAGTGCACTCGGTGTTCCATGTGTCTATGTTATGGAATGTGGTTGGAGATTCGTCCACCATCGCGCCAATAGAAGATATCAATGTTACTGAAGAGCTAATCATATGAAGAAATTCCGGTTGCTATTCTTGATAGACAAGTCCGTAAATTGAGAAACAAGGAAATCGCTTCAGTTAAAGTGTTGTGGCGAAATCAACAAGTCGAGGAAGCCACTTGGGAAGCGGAAGATGAGATGAAAGAAAAATATCCCCATTTGTTTGAACTAGTCTAGTAGTGATCGTGCGAACTCTTGTCCCTAGCAAACTGCCATTGTATCCCATTTGGTGCAAAGACACCCCATTTCTCCCCTAAATGCTTTACTATTGTAATTCTTCAAGTTGTGCNAGGCAGATCAGAGGCACCTAGCTCGGGAGGTCTATCAGTTGGCCAGTCTTGGGGTTTGCATTTTGACCCCAAATGAGGAGGAAATTATGGTGTGTAATAGAGTAGAAAAATCGTCTGTAGCGGAAGTCAAGGAAAAACAGTTCGTCGATCCAGCATTGGCACAGATGAAGGAGGCAATTCTGAACAACAAAACTTCGACATTTTTACTCGACGACAATGATGATGTGCTACAATGTCAAGGAAGGCTATGTGTTATAGATGTGGATAACCTTCGGGAGATAGTAATGGTGTAGGCTCATCATTCCAGGTATTCGGTGCACCCGGGTTCTACGAAAATGTATCACGATCTCAAGGAAATTTATTGATGGAATGGTATGAAGAGGGGTATGGCTGACATTGTATCTAAATGTCCAAATTGTCAGCAAGTAAAAGCTGAGCATGAGCAGCCCGGTGTGTTAACGCAGCTTATGGAAATACCAATATGGAAGTGGGAGATGATCAACATGGATTTTTTGGTAGGATTACCTCGCACTCAGCGAAAGATCGACTCAATTTGGGTTATAGTGGATCGACTCACCAAATCAGCCCATTTCTTGCCAGTCAAGTCAACCGATACCGCAGAACAGTATGCTCGGTTGTACATCAAGGAAATAGTGAGGCTTCATGGTACTCCGCTCTCTATTANTTTCTTGGTAAATGAAAAGTTTTGTAAGAACTCCTGTGATAAGTAATTGGCTTATGATAATATAGGCTGGTAATGATTAATTTACATGTGTATAGTGAATCGAAGTGGTTAAACTATATGGGACTCATTGTAGTAATCAAGCTATGCGCAAAAGTTCGTCAAGTGATTGAATATGTGCAACTGTTGAGGTAATGAATTGTACACCATTTGTAGGGATGATAGG
>MU754400.1:13015-76816 GCA_026770625.1 Nicotiana glauca
GATGGTGTTTGAAAATATGTTTCGGAGGCTCTCTGACAGGTTGATATGTCCATAATACAAAGGAAACTCTGGGAGTTAGTGAAAATTTTGAGAGTCTGCATATCATGTTTTTCAAACCAACTGATTTTCAAAAATTCTCATTCGAGGACGAATGATTTTAAGTGGGGGAGGATGTAAGGCCCCGTAAAATTTTGTGCTCAAAACCTAGTAGCTCGTAGTGGCAACATCCGAATATGCCATTATGCACTTAAAAATCAAGAATCAAAATTTTCTAGAAAATTACCATTATGCGGTCCAGAATGCGGTCGCAAATCAGGTATGCGGACCGCATTTCTACCGCAGAGTTAACCAGTGAGTTAGTCAAAATTGATGTTGAAAATGTGGTCCATTATGCGATCGCATAATCCATATGCGGACCGCATAACCATCGCATAAATTCCTCAAAGATTTGTAAAGGTCAATTCTGCGGTGCATTATGTGACCGCAGAACAGAAATGCGGACCGCATCTCTGTCGCAAACCTAGGCAGAGAAGTCAGATTTTAGGGGCACTTCGGCGGTCCATTATGCGAACTGCATTTCCACTCTGCGAACGCAGAGTGAGACCGCAGACCCAACTCGGCTCCAGATTTTATAAATTTTCAACCCGGTCTCTTCTTCAATAAAACACCCCAACCCTTCATTTTTACACATTTTTCTGGACAAAACCAGAGAGAAGGGAGAGAGGGTTCTTGAGAGAGAAAGTCTCATCTTCATCAATTTGATTTTCCATCGTCGCCCAGGCCCGAAAATTCTTGAGTATTGTCTTTATCTCCATTCCTGCAGGTAAGGTTCCCAACCCTTTTTCATTGATTTTCAAATTTAAACAAAAGAGGGGATTTTTATGAATTGATTCTTGAAAATGGATGTTTAAACACTCATGCACGTCTATTAAAACTTAAAATCTAGTAAGAGTGATTACGTGGGAGTAAAGAATTGCGTAAAGGAGGGTTGATAACCTAAATATGTTCGGGTAGTGATTGTGAACTTTGATTCTAAGAAGTATGTATTAATTTGTGCACTAGATTGACGTTGCCAGGCTCTTTGGTAAAGTTGGAAGTATATATTAAAAAGGAATTCGGCTCCAAGTATGTATGACTAACTTTGATATTTGTAGAATCGCCTTGTTTGGTGTACGAATGTTTGGTATGTGATATCTACGTGGCTTATTCATGAAAATTATTGTGATTTGTATGGTTGTGATTGTTGTGGAATTCTTGGAATTCTTGTGATTGATTTGATTAAGTGTTGTGGTTAAGTCTCCCGATATAATGGTGCAAGTAACTGGCAATAAACTAAATACGTGATCGTGAAAGTGTTATGTGGTAAGAGTTGAGAAACAAATGATGGAAGAAAATCGTGAATGATGCAACTGGAATAACTGTGATAACCACATCTATGGCTTATTGTGGGCAATTGTCGTTGTAATGTAAAGCATATGTGAGTTGTTGGATGTGAAGGAAAATAGTATTGATGGTTATGGAAATACTTGTAAATTGTTGTTGTTATTTCTTAAGAAGTGTTGTTGTTGATCCTTGTGAATTGTTGATTGTTGTTTTGTTGTTTGTGGATTGTGACTATACGGTAGGATCGGGTTACGCGCCGTAACACGAAGTTAAAAGGTGTGAGTTGTGGTGATAAGGGTGGCCGAGGTAATAATGGTGGACGAGGTAATAAGGGTGGAAAAGTGATCGAAATCACTATTGAAATAAACATTTGAGTAAATTGTGAAATCATTGGTGTGGAATTGTGGAAGGTGGAAAACAGGAGAGATTGAAAACTTGTTTCGCTTGATTGTTCCTTTCTTGTGCATTTGATTGTTGTTTCTATTACTGTTACCTACTTGTATATGGCTTGAGTTTACTTGGAACAAGTTTGTTCATACATACCAGTACAATTCTTATGTAGTGACGTCCATTTTGCCGAGGGTGCTACATTCGGGTTATGATTATAGGTGGATCATAGCAGGTACTCTAGTCCACCAACCATAGCTCTTCACCCCTTCCCGCCAGCTGAATTGGTGAGCCCCTTTCCTTTCGAGGCCCTACGTTGCCCATGCCGCCTTTATTCTGGAGTCTTATTTTGGTATTTGTATAAAGTATAGCCGGAGCCTTGTTATCGACAAGTACGACATTATCCCTTTTCATGTTTAGAAGCTCCGTAGACAGGAAATGTGGGTCATGAACTAATGTAATATGTATCTTGCATGTTGGGCTATGTAAAGTGTAATGCATGCTAAGAATCATGTACCATATGTACGTTTTGTAATAAAAAAGTGCTTTGATTGTAAATGGTTATTTCTCTTGTCTAATAATTAATAAATAAAAAAATACGGGCTAAGACGTGGGGTAGGAGAGGCACCCAGGTTCGCTTGACTGGGGGTATCCGATCGAGCGCCGGTCATGTCCCTCGGATTCGGGGCGAGACACGTACATGTTTTTGTCATTAGGGCTCGGGAAATCTACATAGGTACAAATCATTTGACCGCTTGGCCCATTATAATATTTACCTAATGGGACCCCTTTGAAACGAAGCATTTTTCTTGAAAACATAACATCCGAGGGTGATGCCCCCCAGTATTCGAGGTCGATTCCTAACAAGCCTCGAATATTGTTGAATTGATCTAAGTTAGAAAGAATAATGGTTTGCTCATTAAAATCCTTTCCGGAAAAACCTAATTGGGATAAAAACTTGTGGAAGGGAAAAAGAGTGCAACGCGTGCTTGCATATCTAAGGAGTTTGTTTTTTGAGAGAACTTCGAGTCTTCGACTGAACACTTGCAATGGAGTAGTATAAAACACTAATGAAACATGAGAAAATCATACCTTAGAAATAATATCGATTGAGGAGTGATATGTTTAAATTATTTGGTAATTGCGATCCTATTCTAATGATACCATGGACCTGATACGGTCCCTCCCAAGTTGGACTGAGCTTTCCCTCGTTTGGTTGTTGAGTGTTGATGGTGACCTTTCTCATAACTAAGTCCCCAATTTTCATGTGTCAAATATTGGCTCTTTGATTGTAATATCATTTGATTATCTGTCATTCGAATGAGGGCTACTTCCCATTTTTCATCTAGCTATTCAAGCCTTGTGTTCATAGACTTGTGATTTGATTCTTCCATTGTGTATCGAAACCTAACGGTTGGTTCCCCAACTTCGACCATGATTAGAGCTTCAGCGCCATATACTAAGAAGAACGGCATGGTTCAACCTTTTCTTTATGTTCTTAATGATGGTATTATTTATTAATTCCGCCTGTCCGTTCCCACTAGGATGATATATTTCGATATGACCCTTTTTATCTTATGGTCTTGAGGAAGTTTTTTATTTTGCTGCCGACAAATTGTTTTCCATTTTTGCATACCGTCTCGGCAGGTATCCGAAATCAGCATATGATGTGCTCACAAATAAAGTCCATGACCTCTTATTCTCTAACTTTCTCGAAGGCCTGTGCTTCAACCCACAAAGAGAAATAGTCAGTCATAAATAAAACAAATTTAGCTTTACCTATGGCTGATGACAGAGGGCCGACGATGTCCATTCTTTATTTCACGAATGGTCATTGTGGTAAGACTAAATGAAATTGTTCCCCGAGCTTGTGGATCATTGATGCATATATTTGGCATTTGTAACAAATTCGAACGAACTCCTTAATATCTTTTTCCATATTTTTCTGATAGTACCCTACTCAGCTATCCTTGTGAACCAGTGATTCGGCACCGGATTAGTTCACGCAAATACCCTCATGAATTTCTCGTAGAACATAGTCGGTGTCTCCCAGGCCCAAATATACAGCCAACGGCCCATCGAACATACTTCTTTACAATGTTCTATCCTTGGCAATTGTAAGTCATGCAACATTCGTTCACAGCGTCCTTGATTCCTTAGGTTCCGATGGAAGCTTCCCGTTCTTTGACTACTCGATGTATTTTTTCCTCCAATCCCAAGTTAAGCTTGTGGAGTTTATTTTTGCGTGGCCTTCTTCGACTACTGACTTTAAAAGTTTTACTACAGTCCCCGAGCTAATTTCATCGTCTTCGACCGATGACTCCAGATTTGCAAAGGAATGAGCGTCACTGTTCTATTATCTAGGTACATGCTGTAGGGTCCATTCTTTGAACCGGTGTAGGGTTACCTACATTTTGTTCAAGTACCTCTACATTCGATCCTCACGAACCTCGAATGTCTTGTTGGCTTGGTTAACCACAGGTAGGGAATCACACTTTGTCTCGATGACTTCTACTCCTAGTCTTTTAGCTAGTTCGAGACATACAATTGTGGACTCATACACGATTTCATTGTTAGTCAACTTAGGGGTTTTGATAGATTGTCTAATTTTACTTCATATGGGCGCCTTCAAAATGATTCCTAGAATGGACCCCTTCACAATTGAAGCACCATCTGTGAAAAGGGTCCACACCCTCGAAGACGTACCTGTTTTTATCAAAAGTTCCTTTTTGACCTCTTGTACGAGGGATGGCGTGAAGTCGGGCACGAAGTCTGGTAAGATTTGAGACTTGATGGCTATTCGGGTTAATATTCGATATCGTACCCACTAGCTTCGATGGCCCATTTGGCCAATCGGCCAGAGAGTTCGGGCTTGTGAAAAATGTTACGAAGGGCATAAGTGCTTACGACACAAATTGGGTGACATTGAAATATGGTTTTAATTTCCTAGAGGTGCTTATTAGAGCAAGCTCTACTTTTTCTATGTGTGGGTATTGGGTCTTGGCTTCACCTAACGTTCGGGTGATAGAGCAAACAAGATATTACGTACCTTGCTTTTCTCGAACTAGGACACCACTTATCGCAATGTTAGGGACTACTAAATATAAGCACAGTTGCTCATCCGTTTTAGGAGTGTGAAGCAATAACGGGCTCGATAGATACTGATTTGGTTCTTCCAATGCATGTTGGCATTTCGGGGTCCACGTGAAAGTGTTCTAATTTTAGAGCAATGACAACAACCTATGACTATGTTCCAAAGACCCCGAGATAAATCGGCATGAAACGGCTATCCACCCTGTTAATCTTTGTGCGGCCTTAACGCTATCCATGACTGTGATGTCTCCGATTGCCTTGATTTTATCGGTTTTGATCTCGTTTCCTTGATTTGACACCATAAAGCTGTGGAACTTCTATGAATCGATGTCGAATAAATATTTCTCATGGTTGAACTTCATGTTTTACTTTCTCGATATATTGAAGGTTTCCTGCAAATGTGTCAAATGGTCCTCTGCGCGTCGGGACTTAGCTAGCGTGTCATAAATATGAACTTTCGTCAATTTACCTATTTGTTCTTGAAACATTCGATTTACAAGGCATTGATAGTAGCACCAGCATATTATAGCCCAAATTGCATTACATTATAGAAATAAGTGCCGTATTGAGTAATAAACGAAGTCATTTCCTAATCCTCTGGGTTAATTTGTATTTGCTTTTACTTAGATTTGGCATCAAGAAAACTGAGTATCTCATGGCCGGCTGTAGCATCGATCATGAGATCGATGTTCAGGCGAGGAAAATAGTCCTTAGGGCATTCTTTATTGAAGTATTTGTAGTCTACACACATTCTAAGTTTATTCCCCTTCATGGGGACTACAACTACGTTTGCTTAAAATTCGGGATATTTTACTTCCCGGATGGTTCCTATTTTTAGAAGTTTGGTTACCCCATCCTTGATGAACATATGATTTACCTCAGACTGTAGAATTTTGTGTCCAAACTCAATTGACGAGTGTTAATATCCAGTTGGATACTTGTCATGTCAAGGTGGGATCAAGCAAAAAAATCCATATTTTTAATATGGAATTTAAGTAGTTTTTCCCTAAGCTCGAGATTTAACCCCGTTCACAAGTATAACGTTTGATCGGGAAAATGCTACATTAGTATGACATGTTCCAACACTTTGAATCGGAATCATCGGGAATTACGAAGGTTGGAGGTATTACATAACAATCATCCTCAAACGTTTCCTGTTGTTCTGATCTGGTTTAGGCCGGCGACTGTGGTAGCTATTTGACTTCCTCCTTTTTCTTTTATGTTGGTCCCTTTGTAGATGTTAGTACCGATACTGGTATTACCTAATAGATTTCAAATGTCTCTTTGATTGCTGGTTATTCGCATTACACTATTTTGATTCCTTCCGTTGTTGGGAATTTCATGACTTGGTGAAGCTTTGAAGGTACCACCCTCATATTATATCCAAGGTCTCCCGAGCAGCGCGTTTGTACGCGGCAAAATCAGAAGAATAGATTTTTTGCTATCAAGACATTTTGGAAGCCTTCCCCGAGACCCCAAAAGAGGAAAGTCGCGATCGATTTCTCGGCCTCAGGGCTCGTCAAAGTCCGACTCGAGAGAAACAAGGTCTGACGTAGGGATCAAGAGGAAGTCTCCTAGCCACATGGCTACACCTGACAGGTTTGGTCTATCTGGAGCCTACTGAGAGGACTTGTATCAAGCTGTCCTATCTTTGTATTCTTGCAATTAATATACATGTACTTTACCGAGTCCCCTCACCTATATAAAGGGGATTCACCCTACCTTGTAAACGGATGATGTTGCTCCACTTCTCCAGAATGCAATAATATATCTCTCTATCTCTCTTTTCTAAGTTATCCGTCTTCACCGACCCGGAGGTCACCTTAGCATTTTATTGTTTCTTCGTTTGTTCTTCATTATTTAGATCAAAATTGATAGTATAGAGCGTTACTTACATCTTTATCTGTTATCCTTTCCCGACTACCCTCTTTAAGGTCGAGATAGTCTTGAGGCCTAGCTCCGAGGTACCTACTGGCTTGCTTTACGCCCGGAAACTCCACCTTACTGCTTCGATTACCACTTTGATTAACTCGTTCTCTACAATTTTACTCCATATTTTAGCATTAATCACCCTTACAAACTAGCTCCCGAATAGATCACGTATTATTTTAATCTCATATATAAATTTACTTGTTGTTACCATTTTCACGGTAAACAATTTGGCGCCCACCATAGGGCTAAAAATAATAGTGATTATTTTCTTGCTACTTTCATCACTTAAATGCACGATATCCCTAACACATTTTCTTGCCCTAGACCTTTCGATTTCCGGTTAATGATCAGCTCGATAAGAGAAATCGAGGACGATTGCCCCAAAAATCGCAAAGAAAACAATATGTCATCCTAACGGTTGGTGCAAATCGTAGGACCTCGATACCACATCTAGATCAGTTTGAGCGGACGCGGATCCGTACGCCGCACAACAGGGTAACAAAGTATCGCGCACCGATGGCGGCATGCAACACGCTAACCAACAGGAAGCCAAAAAATTCCAACCCCGGTTGAACGGGAAGTTAATCTTTGTATTATTTTTGGAATGTTGTAGGAACAAAATTTTGCTATCTCTCAACTATAGAGCCGCTCGGAGGCTCTCAGTGCGGCAACACCAAAAATATCTCCTCACTTCGAGCCAGTACCCGAGGTATCGGGCAACAACAAACCGACAACCTATCCTGTAGCACTGAGGATGCAGGGAGACCTGATCATAAAGATTAAATCATGATCGCAGAGACTCAAACAGCAACCATCTCCCGAAGATACGATCCCAAAAATCATTTCGTGAAATTCGGAAACGATAAAATCCCCCAAGAGTGACAGGATCTCAAGTCCTCACGGGCGCATCACCACTTATGCATGCCCATCCAGGAACGGCGACCTCCAAAATAGAGAACTTGGGCCCGTCCCGATAAGGAGATTTGAAGAAACTCCCTTGGAAGAAGCCATGACGCAACGCCATTGTTCGGCACCTAATCTCGAGGACCCGCTCATCGTACTATCGCAGTCCATCGAAGCATATGCCGATGCTACCAAAATAATGCCAAATGGGCCCAATGCACCGAAGATCGGAAGAAAAAGAAACAAAGTATCACGGGAAGCTGCACCCCGCTCCTTGACAGGACAAATAGGACCGCTCCCGGTCTCGAATATTGCCATGGCACGGGCCTTTGCCCAAAACCCTAACACAGAATGCCCGGCGACTCTAGAGCAGTTCAAGCGAAGCTTTGTCAAATATCTGATCGAGGCTTGATCAGATACCAGCAACCAACACCAGACGCAAGTCAGAGCCGCAGACAATCCTCGAAAAACCTCCTCAAGATTGGCATATCCGGGCAAATTCCCAACAGAGAAGCTGATACTGAATGAATGGAGCCATCATCCACACAGTACGAACGGAAGACACGATTCGAGGTACAGTGCATGTTGCAACAACAAGGTAGTAGCCCGAGGACAACACCTTCGAGGAACCTCTAATGGTACCATATTCAACATGACACAACCGGCAAGGAAACATTGCACAATGGAGCTTAACTTCAACGTTGCAATTCCAAGCATATTGGTCAACATACGCGAAGCCGGGAACTCCGAGAGGCTCGAATCTGTTCAACAAAATCCCTCCGGGGATACCACAGCCTGCCACGGGAATCATGAGACGCTCTCAGTCACAGACCCAAAAGAGCAGCAATTACGCCATTCAACAAAGGTCACAAAAAAGTGTCGTCAAGCGAACAAACCCGGATCTAGCTCCACGAATGAGAGGATATCGGACAAAACAAATCCGGCAAGCTGGGGCGTATCGTCACAACTGTTAAGGGATGACGACATCCCGCAAAGATTTGTAGAACATAGAGTATAAATGTCCATCACCAGAAAGGGACGACCCTAGAAAATGCTCCCAAAAGACACCTTTTTGCTTGAGAATAATGACGCCGGGATTCCACCTCGTCATCACATTATCGTGTCGGTAATCCCTTCTTTCATTTGACTCCTTTTAAATAAAACATACATTTATGAGTACAGGTGGACTGGCCAAAATTATACCGACGATGTCGGCCGCAGCCAATAGGACGATCCGGCACAATGTCGCCCTCGGGCCGGACCCTTGATTGGTTCCCAATGGCAATTGCCACAACGACCATTTCGCTCCTCCTCTGCGGCCCGCCTGAACTCAAACTGACACATCGAGCGACACAGGGCACAGATGCTTTATATGGACAATGGCAGATTCATCGCCCGGGGAGCGACTCCGACCCTGCTCCGCCAGAGGTACAACACCCAACGACAAACGCAGGGCTAAAACATCTAGATACGAATGACAAGAGGAGATCCCTCACTTTACGCCCATGACCAACGTTTCCCCCGGATGAGGTCAAAGGGTAAGGATAATCTCATCCTCGATCAGGCATGCAAGGACCAAGAAGACGACTGCTTGGCCAGACGAGGACGGTGATTGCCCCGGGGCTTGCTCCCCAAAATGCCATCTCCTTTTATCATTTCCTTTCATTTTATTTCTAGTTGCCAATCTGTACGCCGGTAGCCAACTGAGGCATTTGGTAGCTCTAGATCCGGCCACCACGGGGCCTTCCGGGCATTCTTTCCTCGACCGGGTTTCTAACAGGAAGAAGGTTCCGCCAACAAGATCTTTAGCAGAACTACAAGTCCCTAGGGAAGGGACCCGACGAGATCATGACTCTCTCTCTCTCTCTCTCCTAAAATCTTCCAAAATGGAATCATATAAGCACATTGGATAATCAGGGAAGTCACACCCATGTGGACCAGACTCACAGCAATATGACAACATGTATTTACATCTTATATTTTTGCCAAACAATAAAGAATATTTTTTAAACATTCGACGCCTCGAAGAAAAATATTTGGCTTATCCTCAGCAAAAAAACCTCTACATCAAATGCATCTTGAAACACTCGGAGACTTAAACAATTCAGCACCCCCACGACCCTAGGGTCAGGACTCCGGGCTCACGAAGATCTCGCGATGCGGCTCCAAGTTTACAAAAGGCGGCATTTAAGCCTAAACTGATCTGATGCACTCGAAGACTCAATATGAGCAATTTGATAACTTGCACGACCCCAGGGTCAAAACTCCAAGCTTATCAAGCCCCCCGAAAATAACTCTGAGCTCACGAGAAGCTGTTTTCAAGCAAACTCAGTGACTCGGAGGCTATCGCCAATCGCCATGCGCTGGAAAATCCAAATTTGTAAGACCCTAACGGGAAGCCTCGACAAAACCAGATCTATTCTCCATACACTCTAAGACCTCAATAGGCATGGCGAACTGTAAGACCTCAGCAAGCATGAAAAATCTCGTAGTTTGGGCTATACGTCACATTTGTAAAAATCCCTCAAAGGCATACCCTCGGTGTAGATGGCTAAAATTGCTTCTCGAGATCAAAAATAGCCCCAACCAAATGCACATGACTCCGGTAAAAATGGCTGCTACAACCCTAAAAATGTGACTCGACGATGCCCGACTGTCGCTAAAAATCCTCCGAATCTACTTCGAAAAGAATTAGTTAAACACAGGCTTCCCTTAACAAGCAAAAAACATGTTGCAATCACGTTGGCTCCAAAATCACAAAAGTGTCGATCTACTCAACCTATGAGCAATGAACTTTTAGAGGTGCTCAAAACAACCCCGACTACTACTTGAAATTGAGGTTCTTCTAGAATCGATGAAAGGTCAGGCAAAATACTCAATAAGACCTTAATGAGAGGAAACAAATAATACAAAAGTCCTCCAGGACTCATATCAAAAGGTCTCTACGACCAAACAACATAAGTGCCATTGTCGCCGGCTAAGCAAGCCTCCGGGCCTCACATTAAAAGGTCTTTACAACCATATAGCGTAAGAGACATTTTTGCCAGCTTGAAAATTGACTACTTGAGGATTAAAGTAAGCTCGAGTCATAACTTGATTCGGAGACCGGATCCAAAATTGTTAACCTAAGCAAAGCCTTTGAGCCTCGCATTAAAAGGTCTCCACGACCAAACAGCGTAAGTGCCATTGTCGCTGGATAAGCAAGCCTCCGAGCCTCATACTAAAAGGTCTCAATGACCAAGCAGCAGAAAGTTCACCATCACTGGCCGAGAGCTTAGATGAGATTTAGGGTTGATCACAGCCCGAGTCACAACACGACTTGAAGACTGGACCCAAAAATCATAATGCTCCCTAGAGCGCGACATCAATGCCGCTTTATCCAACCGTAACCTTCGAAAAGATCAAAGGGTGAATTACAGCTCGAATTGCAACGTGACTCGGAGACTGGACCCGAAAAATCGCCAAATGCCTCGGGGCAGAAAGTGAAAATCATTATCACCAGCCCGAACAGGCTCCAGGGTATGTTGATACCCAATTTCTCCCAATGTATTTAGATATACTCATAATGTTCTCAAAATAATATATACATGTATATTTAAGCATGCCCAAGAGTTTTGGTACTTTTTCCTTATTTTTTAAAGATCTTAAAATAAATTTGTTGTCTATTTTAATAGTACAAAATTCAATAATTATTCCTAGACTATCATTTTGGTGAATAATTTATTTTTTATTCTCATATTTATACCAAAATATAGTTAAGGTAATTTTCTCATATTTTTATAAATCTATTTGATATTTTTAAGCTAAAATTGCATAAAATTGCAATTATAGCCTATATTGCGATTAATAGCATCTTACAATTATAAAATTATTTTCAGTATTTTTAGATTAACATTTATATATTATTAATTAATTTAGTGATTTTAATTTGTTTTAAAAGTTATTTTAACTATTTTTATTAAATTAAAAGGTAAATATTGGCAATTTCATGTATAGCCAATTTGCATTTCAATTGTAACCAAATCAAACCCCCCGAATTGACCCAATTCCAGGCCCATTTCCCGACCAGTCCGACCCAACACCTAACCCATTTAAATCAGCCCGACCCAAGCCCCATTTGATCTGAACCGTTGATCTTTGAGATCAACGGCCTCAATTCGCCCTTCCATAATTAAACCTAATGACTAACCCTAATTCCCTCATTTTCATTTTAGTAGCCGCCCCTGAACACCCTCCCCCTGTCAAACTCTCTCGAGTGTTCTTGAAACCCTAATCAACTTCCCCCATTTTGACCTCTAACACTTCGGAATCCATGGCCTCTCAGGCAAAGGATGATGTATTCTCACCTCCTATCGCTCCTCTGTGCTTGGTAATCCAAGGTTCGAGGCTAGAGGTCTCCACCCAGACCTCCGCCGACTTGAGGTTTTCGCCATCTCCAGCCTGGCTCCGGCACATCTTAGCCTCCTGGGCCTGTTTCAAGTCTAATCCAACTTAGATCAGACGTTTTTGAAGCCTTTCTCATTCTAGGGTTCATCTGAAAACCCTAACTATAGAGGTTCTTCTCCGGTTATCAAAAGATCTTTGTGTATTCATGCTTTATCTTGAGTTTTCAACTGGTTTCCCCAATTTTTCTTTTTTTTAATCTTACTTTCAAAGTCGCTTCTTTTTTGGTTTAGGGTTTTCCGAAAATGCTTCAGTGTCTTCTGACTATTCTTCTTTCTTTTTTTATATGTGTTTTATATTCTCATGTGTTTTCATATATACATGTTCTTCTACCATGTTTCCTGTATTTTGCTCTTCTCTCTACTATGTTTTCACATGCTATGTTTATATGCCATGTTTCTATGCTATGTCTCACATGCTATGTTCTGCTACTTGCCTTCCACTATGACTTGATATTATTCATCTACTGCATTTTTCAACCATGTTCATTAAGTGTTCTTACTATGCATGCTTAAGCGTATTTGCCTCTACCATCTCTTCTACTCTCATTGTGTTTCAAATTAATTCCCTTACTTTGTTTTACATTAAACTTTCTACTGTATCTGCTTGTTTTCTCTTCTTTGCATTTGATTCAAAACCCTAGGATTTGGGGTTTTTGGCGAGTTTGGCTTCGTGTGTTTGGACTAGGGTCCTATTTGAGCCCTGGACTCTCTCAAACTCACTTTGGATCCATGTACTGCGTTTGAATCCTTTTGTGTATGAATTCTTCTATACTAGACTCTTCTGATTAGCATGACAACCCCTTTTATATGTGTGAAAATCTTTCTTCAAAAGGTTTTCCAACATGTGTTCGAATTAGAATCCTTTTTTTTTGGATTAATCGATTGCTACTGATTCTTCTTAAGTAAAGCTTCTCTGTACCTTTTTCTGACTTGGGTCATTCATACAAAAAATTTTGACTCATGATTGCTTGGCTGTCAATTGATTTCCTCTCCTTAATTTGCACAACTGTGTACTGTCAAAACCCTTTCCTTAAATAACAATTATGTATTTAGCCTTCTTGCATTACTTTGAAAAGTGTTTAATTAACCTCTTCCTTTATTTACCTTGCCTGTTTGAAATCAGAATCCCTTAATTAAAGGGAAATCTTGTGTGATTGATTTTCAAACTATTTTCTTACCTATTTGTGCTTCTTTTCTGCACTATAAATACACGACTCTCTTTCACAAGCACACGCAATTTTTTAATCATCAAAACTCTCTTCAAAAAGCTTACATTCTTGCTTCTTCATTGCAACTTGGCTTCCCTAAATCTACTGCTTCTCCCTACTTGCTTGCTCCTTTATGAAAACGGGTATGCCCTTTCATTAAAACTTTTGCCTCATCCCTACATGTTTATTCTATAGTTTCATTCTTATGTCTGGGTTGCTATTCATGCTTCGTAGCTTATGCTAAGGTTTTTTTGTCTTTCTTTGCTTCTGCTTTCATATGAGTCCCTACCCCTAACCCCCTTTATGTGTTGAGTTGAAACATTGGCCTGACATTATCCCAATTACTGCCCAGGCCATGGTTTGACCTTCAATAGGTCCTGGACTCTACAATGTTTGGCTAGTGGGCGGGTCAGGGGTGTGCCAGCATTTTATGTTGATGGGCATGACCACCAGCCTGCCTTGGATTCCCTTAAATCCCTCTATTTCACTTACACTTGTTCCTAGATTCTAAGGTCTGCCCCCCTCTAATGAGCCTTGCCTTGGGACCTTGAGTTCCCTCTGAACTTGGATATTGGAGGGCTGGCCCTTCCACGCTGCACCTTAACTCAGTTCTGTAATGATATCTGGGTGTGAGCATTGCCTGGAGTTCTTGAAACTTCTTGGAACATTGACACATCCCGGATAAGAGAAAGGCTTTGGAACCTGATCCTGGCAGTTGGCTCATATCATATTGTCAGACCTTGGGTTTGAATTAGGTTCCTTGGATGCAGCTTAAGAGTTCTGATGTAATTTTATTTCCTGTTTTGATTCATTTTGGTCTGCAATAAAATTTTGTAATAACTTATGGGGTTTTAGTAAAAAGGGAGAGTTACCTATATATGCATAAGGGTAGATATCCTGTCTATAGGAGTTTTCTTTAAATTTCTGTAGTTTCATATATAGAAACCATGTTCATAGGATTTCTGCACCTTCATATGTAGAAACCATGCTCAAAAGAACTCTGCATATTATATAGAAACCATGCTCATAAGAATTCTGTACCTTAATATGTAGAAAACATGCTCATAAGAACTCTGCATCTCATATAAAAAATCCTGCTCATAAGAACTTTACATGTAGAGACTATGTCTTTAAGATTCTGCATTTTTGCATCCATCACTAGCAAACAGTTATAGATCAAATAATAAACAAGTGCATCCTAGATACCATGGTCGTAAGATTTCTACACTTCAGCTACGCCTGTAAAAAAAGTGTTTAAATTCACGACGCTAGAAAGCATGCCTATAGGAAAAATCAATCAAATCTGAATCACTCGTTTTAAGATTAGCACGTCAGTAGTAACTAATTACATAACTCGCACCATTCTGTTAAAACTGGAACTTTCTGCAATCAATTTGTTTCTTTATTCCTGAAACTAGTAGATGCCATGCCTATAGGTCATCACGTAGGCAAATAAGTAGGTAGTCAATTAATTGCACCAGTCTTTGATAATTTGTATCCAGGCAAGCCTAATGCGAACTTCTTGCCTGGAAATATGTGAGGAACTAGCCTGCCTAACGTAAAGCATAATTTAGACGTAATCAGTACATGTAAGACATGCTAAACTACATGATTTTTTGTGGTTAAAGGAGGTTTATCTGAGCCTTGATTGTTTTGAGATCCCATAACAGCTTATGTGTTTTGCTTTGACGCCTTAGAATTTTAACCTTTTTAAACCTGTGAAAAGCCAAGCTTCCTCCCTTTAGGATTAGTAGTCCTAAAAGCCTCCAGGACTGATAGGTGGTATGGGTAATAGAATGTTGTAGGTCACGATACCTTTTTGCACTTAATAACGGGGTGGGAAGGGTAGACATGGAGAAGATGATCACACGATGACACTACATGTACAATTGGTTACCGATGTTGTGTGGATTATCCATGTGATTTATAAACCTAGGACCTCGTTCCTTATACAACTTTGTTTAATATCAATAAAATCCTGTCTTTTCAACTACTCAAAATTCCTCTTTAATTTTACTGCATTATTCCTTTCTTCCAAATTTTTCTTCTTTGTTTATTCAATGTTTTGATTAATTTTCTTCATTTAGACCCTTCTGTAAAGAAATTGTAGATCATCTATCCTTGATTCGAACCTACTTGTCATGTATCTATTTGCATCCCTTATGTGTAAAATCATTTATGTATCCATTTGCATTAAGGTCACAACATAGCATGGCTGGGAACTACACTAGTGGATCTTGAGGGGTGCCTAACACCTTCTTGAGAGGAAAGTTATTGTAATCATTATGAACGTGAAAATATGTGACAATCTGTTTCATTTTTGTAATTGTATTCTTCAACATCATATTCCACTCGTGCAAAACAAATACCATAGCAATGCTTGATCAGTGGTCGCACTCTTCCAATATTATTACCCCCCCTAAATGTGGCAAAGGCATATTTACGGTAAAACTAGTTGATCAGCGGTGCAGTCGACGGTTCCATGCCTTTCCCGCTTGAGTTGTCCGCTCAAGGGTACTGATCTAGCACCCCATAAAAACCTTATTCTATTTAACTATACATGCATCACTGTCAATCATAGTCGAGTCAGTTATGCTGTCCACATAATGACTCTTTAAGTTAGCCTTGTCCAAAGTCCACTGGGTTTCCTTGAAACCCAAACGGACAACGCCATATTCCATGCATTTATTTGGAGAACTAAATGCTATTATGCTAATTATTGATTTAAATAGTCGAGTCAGATGGGGTAAGGGTTTAACCCTTTGTTTTGCAGAAAATGAAGCACGAAATTCCTAGATTCGGCATGGTAACCAACATTCACCCAAGGTTGCTAAGCTGGTGGGAAGACCTTCACTCCAGTGATCAGATCCTCATCCGCAAATATTTCGAGAATTGCGAAAATGCTAAGGGAAATGAAGGAGGGCATTTGGTTAGGGCTTATCTGCTGCTGGGATTGCATGAGCTAGTAACGCTGTTTGTTATAGCCAAAGATGCCGAGTATGCGAAAGGTCCTTCTGGGAACAAATAGTTAGGAGTTTCTTTTATTTTTTGCTTTGAAATGTAATAAGGCCAACGACAATTAGTGATATTCTACTTTATGAAATTTTAGTGTCGTTTTGGGATCCGTCTTATTTTTATCAATAGAATGAGGCATTTAGCATTATAAGTTCTCCAAATCAACCTGTTGCTAGGCGTACCTCGGGTACAACAAGGAACCCAATTAAGGACACGATTTATATTCTTGCACTATGTGTTTAGATACTACAATGTTTTTCTCCTAATAATCCGCACTAACTTGTTACCTTTTGTTGTTTTTACTTTTATTTTTATTCCCCTCCCCAAAAGGTTAGTTCGTGCATTCTGGCATCTCATCTTACTCCACAAGATCTAAGGGACTTCCACCTCCTCCTCCTCCAAGTCCTATCAAAAGCAAGAACAAAGCAAAGATGGAGAACGTGAACATCATCAGAAAGGATGACTCAGCTGAAATGGTAGAGGTTTCTCAGGGTGTTCAGGTATCCAAAGAAAGTGCCGCTCAGCTCGAACAAAAGTTACTGACATTTCAAGAAGAATTATACCAGGTTCGGAACTTGGCAAGTCTATCATTCTCCATCACTACTCTAGAAAACAACTTTCACAATACTCAGCACCCCATCCCAAAGCCACAGAAACAGCCCGCTACTCATTGCAACACACATCTCAACAACACTCCACTCCTCATCCCTGAACCATCAAATGATCATCCCTACCACACTCCTATATATGTGGAAACCTTGCCATACTACACCAAACCCATTACCAACACACCAGAGTGTGTTGACAAAGACTCTCTCATCAAGAACCTGGCGGCTGAGCTCAAGAAGTTGACTAGCTGGGTCCAGGGCGTGGAAGGAAACAAACGCATTGAAGGGGTGAATTATTAGGATCTTTGCATCCAGCCGGACGTTGAACTTCCCGAGGGGTACAAACATCCTAAGTTTGAAATGTTTGACGACTCAGAGGATCCTAGAGTCCATCTGAGGACATATTGTGATAAACTGGTCGGTGTTGGAAGAGACGATAATAATCGCATGAAACTCTTCATGAGAAGTTTGAAAGGCGATGCGCTAACTTGGTACATTAACCAAGATCCAAGAAATGGACGAGCTGGGTAGGAATGGCATCTGATTTCATGGACAGGTTCAGGTTCAACATAGAAAATGCACCAGATATCGTTTACATCCAGAATCTGAAAAAGAAACCCACTAAGACATTCCGCGAGTATGCTACTTGATGGAGATCCAAGGCTGCTAAAGTCAGACCAGCCTTAGAGGAAGAACAGATGAACCGATTTTTTGTCCGAGCTCAGGATCCACAATTTTATGAGAGGTTAATGTTGATAGAGGGCCAGAAATTCTCCAATATCATCAAGCCAAGAGAAAGGATTGAGGAAAGAATTAAGAGCGGCATGGTCTCTAATTTTGAAGCAATACAGGCTACCAACAAAGCCCTACAATCTGGTGGCGCGTCCAAGAAAAAGGACGTGAGTGCCGTGATGGTTGCACAGTGAACCAGGCCCCCAATAAAATACCAAGCCTACCCGGTACCTCCTCTCACATACCAGCCTATTCCCAACTACCAAGCACCTCCGCCTTTTACCAAATTCCATCACCCGCTTACCAATCATCTCCCTCACCCACATATCAACCCACCTCACCAAGATATTCCCAACCCGCACCCGTCTACCAAGCCTATAATGCCCACTACCAATCACCTCCCACCCGCCAAAACTTCCCTAGGCCATGCCCTAACTTTATCCGTAAACCTCCCAGGAAATACACCGCAATCGCCGAGCCAATCGACCAACTATATGAAAGACTCAAAGCAGCCGGTTATATCACCCTAATCCCTGTAATAACTCCAGATAATCCCTCCCAGTGGGTCAATCCACATGAAATATGTGCATACCATTCTGGCATGAAAGGACATACCATCGATGAGTACTGATCTCTGAAAGATAAAATCCAAGCTCTAATTGACAAAAAAATCATAGTGGCCAAGGAACCTGCTCCTAACGTTTGCAACAATCCCTTGCCTGATCACAAGGGTGGTGGTATGCATATGATCGACGTAGAAGTTGATTGGGACCCCAAGGGGTTAATTGGATTAATTGCCGAGGGGAATGAGCCTAAGAAACCAGTCGTCACACTAAACCCAATTGTAGTCCAGATCCAGCCCTCCAGGAGTGATGAAGTAAATATGTCTGTGCCTCCTGAACTTTAAACACCATCATCCAAAAGGACCACAAAGCCGATTGAGGTGGAGTTCGGGTCTCCAAAAGTAACATTCGAAGTTGTTGTATTGCCACCTAAAATGAGAGTGCCCATTCCTGTAGCGATGTCAGCCGTGACGCCATTCCATACATAGGCCATACCTTGGGATTACACCGCCGAGGCAAGAAGGAAGGGAAAGACTAGGTCCGGAGAAGCAATTGCGGCACAGGGTATGACCATGACTGGCAAATTTTGTATTGCGGAGCACTTAATTGAATCAAGTAAGCAGGCCGTCCAGAAAGTGGGCCCCATGATCTCTGGCACGAGATACAGGCAAATAAATATTCAGTTGTCGACCAATTGAACAATACACTAGCACAGATCTGCATTCTGGCTCTACTGTAGAGCTCCGAGACACACAAGAATGCTCTGATGAAGATACTGAGCGTGGCGTACGTACCCAGCAATATAAATAGAGGAGAGATGGCAAACATGGTCAGGCAGGTATTGGAGAGTCATAAAATCACTTTCCACGAGGATAAGATGCCCCCTGAAGGTTTAGGCCACAACAAAGTGTTTCACATCACTGTGCAATTTGAGGACTATTTCATCACCAGGACTTTAATTGATGGGGGGTCCAGACTTAACATTTGTCCACTAGTGACCCTCAGAACATTAGGGAAAAGTCTGCATGAAATCAAGGATGGGGCTATCAATGTCAAAGCCTTTAATGGCTCCCAACGATCCACTATTGGGGAGATTAGTCTCTGTTTACAATTGGGACCAACTTGGTTCGATGTCGATTTTCAAGTAATAGACATCCCAGCATCCTATAAATTGCTACTGGGATGACCTTTGATCCACACCGCCGGAGCCGTAGCATCAACCCTGCACTAGGTAGTGAAGTTCAAATGGAATCACCAAGAGGTGATTATTCATGGTGACGGGAGTAACCCCATATACAGTTGTCAAACCATCCCAGCAATTGAAGGAAAGAGGAAACTAGGAGGAAAAACCTACCACCAGATCGAGCGAGTCAACGCCGTGGACAAAGATAAGTGGTGGATAACAAGATAGAGAGTATACTAAACTGGAGAGGGTATGAACCTAGCAAAAGGCTCGGCAAGAACCTCCAGGGAATCACCAAGCCTATCAAACTGAAGAAGCATGACACCACTTTTGGGTTAGGGTATGGATACACTTGGCAAGAGTTTAGGAACTGGTCGCCACCATGGCACGGCCCTTACTATCCGTTTGGAGCACCCGATACCACGACTGGAACAAACTTTCTAGCCAGTCGACATCGTGTATGGGTCAGAGGAAGATGAAACATTGGCAGCAATGAAGGACCAGTTTTTGGAAGATGACAATATGGACTGTCATGTCATTCTCGAGAGGAAGGGGAGGAAGGCCCTTCCATACAGTCAGTGAACCGAGGATAGCGCCTCAGCAATTGGTCCATCAGAACCACCAAGGCCCAGAGAGCTTTAGGGTAGCAAGGCTGAACAAAGCATTATGCATTATCTTTTACTTTGTCATTAGTTGATTTCTTTCAGTATTATCTCTACATTTTGAAAAGAGCTCTGATGTTCAAGACAATTTTGACATTTTATCAAAGCATTTCAGTTTCTTATATAAACCTCGCTCTTATTATTTTCTTTTCTCTACCATTTACTGTACTTTACACAACATTACTATTACTTGTCTTGATGAACCGATGAATGTGACATACAACGAAATAACGCGACAAACAGACATAGACTCAGAAGAAGATGAGATACCAGAGGAGGTCATTAAAGAGATTGAGGATTTTGAGAACAGACCTAAGTCTAACGTGGACAAAACTGAGGTTATCAACTTGGGGAATACAGAGAATGTCAAGGAAACACGCATCAGTGTTCACTTGTCACCGTCAGAAAAGGAAGAGTACACGGAGTTCTTAAAAGAATATGAGGACATATTTTCCTGGTCATATGATGATATGACCAATCTCAGTTCATCCATTGTAGCTCACAAATTGCCAACAGATCCGACATGTCCGGCGGTAAAGCGAAAGCTCAGAAATTTCAAGCCAGACATGACTTTGAAAATCAAGGAAGAAGTTACCAAACAAGTCAAAGCCAAGGTCCTCAGGGTAGTGGAGTACCCAACATGTTTAGCCAACATTATGCCAGTACCAAAGAAGCTCAATGCAACTAGCTCACCATAACCGTTCGCCGCTTGGGGAATTGATGTCATTGGACCTATCGAGCCTGCTGCATCAAACGGGCACATGTTCATACTAGTGGATATTGAATATTTCACCAAATGGGTTGAAGTAGCATCATATAAGGTGGTAACCAAGAAGGTTATGACAAACTTCGTTCACGACCGTATCATTTGCCGGTTCGGCGTCCCAGAGTCAATCATCACTGACAATGGTTCCAATCTCAACAGTGATCTGATGAAAGCAATGTGTGGGACATTTAAGATTAAGCACAAGAATTCTACAGTCTACAGACCTCAGATGAATGGAGCCGCAGAAGCGGCCAGTGAAAATATTAAGATGATACAAAGGAAAATGATAGAGAAACACAAGCAGTGGCATGAGAAGCTATCACTTATTCTATTGGGATACCGTACCACCGTCCGCACATCAACTGGGGCGGCTCCTTATATGCTGGTTTACGGTACCAAGGTAGTTATCCTAGTCGAAGTAGAGATTCTCTCCCTGAGAATTATGCAGGAAGCAAAGCTTGAAGATGCAGAATGGGTAAAGAGTCGCTATGAGAAATTAGCCCTTGTAGACGGGAAAAGACTGAATGCAGTTTGCCATATCAGAACAGCTTTGCCATCAATGCTACCCCAATGAAAGCAAGAGCCGAGTGGATGAGCGCAGTCTGCAGGAAGACGAACTACTCTTCCCTTTGACAAAACTCACAATCTTTCTTTGACTGCAGGCACCCAAGACATACAATCATTGGATACAAACTCACTCTTTTCAGGAGTACAATTCTCAGGATCATCACCCATTTCTGAGCGTTGTTCGCACGCAACGTCCCTAGTAGCCATAAGGATAACTAATTGTCAGCTATCACCTCTCAACTAATAGATTCCATTACTCTTCACCTTGTTTATCGTATTCCATAAGGCTACCTTTCTGCCTTCCGAGACTAAGCACTTTCTCCATCCTGCATTTTTGGCATTGCATAAGGCTACCTTTCTGCCTTCCGAGACTAAGCGTTGTCTCCATTCTGCATTTTCTGGCATAGCATAAGTCTACCTTTCTGCCTTCCAAGACTAAGAACTGCCTCCATCCTGCATCTCCTTGCATTGCATAAGGCTACCTTTCTACCTTCTGAGACTAAGCCCTATCTCCATCCTGCATTTCCTTACATTGCATAAGGCTACCTTTCTACCTTCCGAGGTTAAGCACTACCTCAACCCTGCATTCCCTTACATTGCATAAGGCTACCTTTCTACCTTCCGAGGTTAAGCTCTACCTCCATCTGCATAGCTGAAAGATCGCCAACTTTATTTAAATCCTGCATGGATGAAATATTGCCACTTTATCTCTCTTGCAGGGATGAAATACCGCCACCTTCTACTTACGTCTTGCAATCGGTTGAAATATTTCCAAACTCTATTTAAATTCCGCATCGGCTGAAATAACGCCAATCTTTATTTAAGTTCCGCATCGGCTGAAATATTGCCAAACTTTATTAAATTTCGCATCGGCTGAAACATCGCCAGTTGACATTTTTTCTACATCGGCTGAAACATCGCCAACTTTATTTAAATTCCTATCGGCTGAAATATCGCCACTGACATTGTCTACGTCAGCTGAAACATCGCCAATTTACATTTGAATCCTTGTCGGCTAAAATATCGCCATATATATTTATGCCTTACATCAGCTGAAATATCGCCAAATCCTGCATTTCATTGGCTGAAATATTGCCAAATTGTCCAAAGGTGTCATTGTTTGGAGGCACCATTTTCATAGCCTGAGAACGCCATGCCATGGCCTGAGGACCCCGCTTTATATTCTGCACAATATTATTCAAAGGCATCATGGTTCGGAGGCACCATTGTCATAGCTCGAGAACGTCATTTCATAGTTTGCGAATCCTTTATTATGCACTTCATGGCCCGGGACGTCATGGTCTGAGGACGTCATCCTAACTGTCCAAAGACAACATTCACGGTCCAACGGGAACTTGCATCACGCTTAAATTCTGCACGATGTGCTTGTATTACTTAATTGCAGGTACATCAGCTGGCAACGACCATTGCAGCAGGAGCGATCTCACTCCGGTTCTCGCAGGCCATCAGTCCCTGACCACCCTTCCCAACCTAAATATTATGTCCGTCTCTTCAGAAACCTCCATCGGCATATTCCGTCGATGCATCTCAAACTACATATGACCTGATTCCTGTAAAACCAGGGATATGTATGCAGCTCAGAAACCAAAGCTCGGTCAAAACCTTTATAAGTCATCTCTCTCGGTCAAAATTGGTCATCATATCTTTACCCGTCAACTCTTTCAAACTTCCCCGGTAAAGAGGGGCAGCTGTTGATACCCAATTTTTCCCTATGTATTTATATATACTCAAAATATTCTCAAAATAGTATGTACATGCATATATAAACATGCCCAAGAGTTTTGGTATTTTTCCCTTATTTTTTAAAGATCTTAAAATCAATTTATTGTCTATTTTAATAGTACAAAATTCAATAATTATTCCCAGAATATCATTTTGGTGAATAATTTATTTTTTATTCTCATATTTACACCAAAATATAATTAATGTATTTTTTCATATTTTTATAAATCTATTTGATATTTGTAAGCTCAAATTGCATAAAATTGCAATTATCGCCTATATTTCGATTAGTAGCATCTTACAATTATAAAATTACGCCCAATATTTTTAGATTAATATTTATATATTATTAATTAGTTTAGTGCTTTTAATTTGTTTTAAAAGTTATTTTAACTATTTTTATTAAATTAAAAGGGAAAACTGGCTATTTAACATATAGCCCATTTGCATTTCAATTGTAACTAAATCAAACTCCCTAATTGACGCAATTCCTAGCCCAATTCCAGAACAGTTCGACCCAACCCCTAACCCATTTAAACCATCCCGACCCAAGGCCCCTTTGATCTGAACCGTTGATCTTTGAGATTAACGACCTCAATTCGCCCTTCCTTAATTAAACCAAATGACTACCCTTAATTCCTGCCTTTTCATTACAGTAGCTGCCCTTGAACACCCTCCCCCTCTCAAACTCTCTCGAGTGTTC
This sequence comes from Nicotiana glauca, assembly GCA_026770625.1. NCBI lineage: Eukaryota > Viridiplantae > Streptophyta > Magnoliopsida > Solanales > Solanaceae > Nicotiana > Nicotiana glauca. Next base: position 36,909 of record MU754400.1, read on the forward strand.
TTGAAACCCTAATCACCTTCCCCTTATTTTTGACCTCTAACTCACCGGAATCCATGGCCTCTCAAACCATGGATGATCTACGCTCAGCACTTATCATTCCTATGTGCTTGGTACTCGAATGTTCGAGGCTAGACCTCAAAGGTCTCCACCCAGAACTCCACCGACTTGAGGTTTCCGGCCATCTCCGGCCCGGCTCTGGAACATCTTAGCCTCCTAAGCCTGTTTCCAGTCTCATCCGACTTAGATCGGACATTTTTGAAGCCTTTCTCATTCTAGGGTTCATGTGAAAACCCTAACTATCGATGTTCTTCTCTGGTTATCTGCAGATCTGTGTGTATTCATGTTTTATCTTGAGTTTTCAAGTGGTTTCCCCAATTTTTCTTTTTTTAATCTTACTTTCAAAGTCGCCTCTTTTCTGGTTTAGGGCTTTCTGAAAATGCTTTAGTGTTTTCTGACTTTTCTTCTTCCTTTCTTATGTGTGTTTTATATTCTTATGTGTTTTCATATATACATGTTCTTCTACCATGTTTTATGTATTTTGGTCTTCTCTCTACTACGTCTTCACATGCTATGTTTATATGCCACGTATGTATGCTATGTCTCACATGCCATGTTCTGCTACTTGCCTTCCACTATGACTTGATATGATTCGTCTCCTACATTTTTCAACCATGTTCATTAATTGTTCTTACTATGCTTGCTTAAGCGTATTTGCCTCTACCGTGTCTTCTACTCTCATTGTGTTTCAAATTAATTCCCTTACTCTATTTTACATTAAACTTTCTACTATATCTGCTTGTTTTGTTTTCATTGCATTTGATTCAAAACCCTAGGATTTGGGGTTTTTGGCGAGTTTGGTTTCGTGTGTTTGGACTAGGGTCCTATTTGAGCCCTGAACTCTCTCAAACTCACTTTGGATCCATGTACTGAGTTTGAACTCTTTTATGAATTCTTGTATACTAGACTCTTCTGATTAGCATGACAACCCCTTTTATATGTGTTAAAATCTTTATTGAAAAGGTTTTCCAACTTGTGTTCGAATCAGAATCCTTTTTTTGGAGTTAATTGATTCCTACTAATTCTTCTTAAGTAAAGCCTCTCTTTACCTTTTTCTGACTTTGTTCATTCATACAAAAATTTTCGACTCATGATTGCTTGGCTGTCAATTGATTTCCTTTCCTTAATTTGCACAATCGTGTACTATCAAAAACCCTTTAATTAATCTCTTCCCTTATTTACCTTGCCCGTTTGAAATCAGAATCCCTTAATTAAAGGCAAACCTTGTGTGATTGATTTTCAAACTATTTTCTTACCTATTTCTACTTCCTTTTTGCACTATAAATACACGACTCTCATTCACAAGCACACACGATTTTTTAATCATCACAACTCTCTTCTAAAAGCTTATATTCTTCTTCTTGATTGCAACTTGGCTTCCCTAAATCTATTGCTTCTCTCTACTTGCTTGCCTCTTTCTGAAAACTGGTATGCCCTTTCATTTAAACTTTTGCCTCATCCCTACATGTTTATTCTATAGTTTCATTATTCTGTGTGGTTTGCTGTTCATGCTTCGTAGCTTATGCTAAGTTTTTATGCTTTCTTTGCTTCTGTTTTCATATGAGTCCCTACCCCTAACCCCCTTTATGTGTTGAGTTGAAACCTTGGCCTGACAGTATCCCAATTACTGCCCAGGCCATGGTTTGACCTTCAATAGGTCCTGGACTCTCCAATGTTTGGCTAGTGGGCTGGTGAAGGGTCTGCCAGAATTTTATGTTGCTGGGCACGACCACCAGCCTACCTTGGAATCCCTTAAGTCCCTCTATTGCACTTACACTTGTTATTAGATTCTAAGTTCTGCCCCCTTCTAACGAGCCTTGCCTTGGGACCTTGAGTTCCCTCTGAACTTTGACATTGGAGGGCTGGCCCTTCCACACTGAACATTAATTCATTTTTTTAATGATATCTGGATGTGAGCATTGCCTGGAGTTCTTGAAACTCCTTGGAACTTTGGCACATCCCGGATAACAGAAAGGCTTTGGAACCTGATCCTGACAGCTGGCTCATATCATATACTTAGACCTTGGGTTTGAATTAGGTTCCTTATATTCAACTTAAGAGTTCTCATATAATTTTATTCCTTTTTTTGATTCATTTGGTCTGCAATAAAATTTTGTAATAATTATGGGGTTTTAGTAAAAAGGGGAGGGTTACCTATGTATGCATAAGGGTAGATATCCTGCCTATATGAGTTTTCTTTAAATTTTTGCAATTTTATATATAGAAACCATGCTCATAGGATTTCGGCACCTTCATATGTAGAAACCATGCTCATAAGAACTCTGCATATCATATAGGAACCATGCTTATAAGAATTCTGCACCTTCATATGTAGAAACCATGCTCATAAGAACTCTGCATATCATATAAAAAATCATGCTCATAAGAACTTTACATGTAGAGACTATGTCATTAAGATTCTACATTTTTGCATCCATCACTAAGCAAACAGTTATAGATCAAATAATAAACAAGTGCATCCTATACACCATGCTCGTATGATTTCTACACTTCAGCTACGCCTGTAAAAACGAGCTTAAATTAACGACGCTAGAAAGCATGCCTATAGGAACTATCAATCAAATCTGAATCACTCGCTTTAATATTAGCACATTAGTATTAACTAATTACAGAACTCGCACCATTCTGTTAAAACCGACAACTTTCTGCAATCAATTTGTTTCATTATTCCTGAAACCAGTAGATGCCATGCCTATAGGTCATCACATAGGCAAACAAGTAGTTAGTTAATTAATTGCACCAGTCTTCGATAAGTTGCAGCCAGGCGAGCCTAATGTGAACTTCTTGCCTAAAAATATGCAATGAACCAGCCTACCTAACGTTAAGCATAATTTAGACCTAATCAGTACTTGTAAGACATGCTAAACTACATGATTTTCTGTGGTTAAATGAGGTTTATCTGAGCCTTGATTGTTTTGAGATCCCATAACTGCTTATGTGTTTTGCTTGACGCCTTAGAATTTTAACCTTTTTAAACCTGTGAAAAGCCAAGCTTCCTCCCTTTCGGATTAATAGTCCTAAAAGCCTCCAGGTCTGATAGGTGGGATGGGTAATAGCATGTTGTAGGTCACGACACCATTTCGCGCTTAATACCTTAACGGGGTGGGAAGGGTAGACATGGAGATGATGATCACGTGGTAACACTACGTGTACGATTGGTTACTGGTGTTGTGTGGATGGTCCATGTGATTTATAAACCTAGGACCCCTTTCCTTATACAACTTTGTTTAATACCAATAAAATCCTGTCTTATCAACTACTCAAAACTCCTCTTTAATTTTACTGCGTTATTCCTTTCTTCTAAATTTTTTCTTCTGTGTTTATTCAATGTTTTGATTAATTTTCTACATTTAGACCCTTCTTTAAACAAATTGTAGATCATACAAACCTTGATTCCAACCTACTTGTCACATATCTATTTTTAACCCTTATCTGTAAAATCATTTGTGTATCCATTTGCATTAAAGTCACAAGATAGCATGGCCGGGAACCACAGTAGTGGATCTTGAGGGGTGCCTAACACCTTTCCCTCGAGATAATTTATAGCCCTTACCCGAACTCTGGTTTTCCGACTCAAAAACCCTTAGTTTCCTAATTCACTTAATCACTAAGTGGCGACTCTTCAATTCAAAAAACCCAATTCACATACGGGAATAAAGTTGTCCTCTCGAATGTCGTAAACCTAATTTTGCGAGAAAAAGGGGGCATCGACAGGGTAAGATAATCTCCAGTCAGGATCCTGACTCGGAGAATACACCTGAAGGTAATCAAAAAAGGCAAACTTAAGGCTACTCCGGGACTGAATCGGTCTGGTGTAAAAACTCCAGCAATCAGAAACATAGGAATTGCAAATTACGGCGTTCCCCCTTTCTTGCTATTACATATCAATAACAGGGTGCAATTTCGACCAACGTCATATGATGGGATTTATATATTTATATACACAACAAAGAAGGTAGGGAATGTTCATTCCCCCTTTATTTCCTTTTTGGCAGCTACGGCTCATCGGCCTCCTCCTCATCATCAGATATTAGAAACTTGGCATCAAACTCCGCTCCCTTGGTATTTCTGATCTCCTCCAAGAGATCGAAGGCTATAGAGTGAATCTCTTCGAGGGTCTCCCTCTAGGATCTACATATCTTATACTACTTGCTATTGCTTGCACTATCAAGGGCCTTCTTTAGCTAAGCCCTAACAATAGCGGCGCTATTTGAATAGGCCACTATCTTTTACCCCGACTGTGTATTATTTATTATGACCTCGACTTGGATGTTTGGAACCTTGATTTTCTCCCTCGATATCTCGGATGAGAGCCTCACAATCATCTTCGCCCGAGCGGAGTCATTCTTACGAGCAGCCTGAAGTTGCACCTCAAAATCGGATATCGCGGCTAGAGCTCTCTCTTTGACCTTCGAATGAGCGCTAACGCGCGCTCGCAACTTAGCAATTTCGCGGTTGGCAACACCTACCTCGCCTCAGAGTTGCTCCATCTCATCCATTTTGCCCTTCAACTGGAACAATATCTCTTCAAAGACCAGCAAAGATAGAAAAAGAGATGAGAAGGAAATACGAGCAAACAAGGCGGAATACCTATTTCTCCAAGAGGGTCTCCGGGGCACGGCTTTGATCCGCCCCGCACCTTAAAGAAACAAGCTCATTTTCCTTTGTCGCACATAGAACCTAGAGGGATTTTCCCATTTCTCGAGCTTCATGCATATAGGTCTCGCGATGAAGCAACTTGACATTGAGCTTGTCAAAAGCCTGAAAAGAAGAAGCCAAGCGTATGAAGAAAAAAGGAGAAAGTACCAGGTCGGAACATCCTTATCACGGGCGAAAACTCACCGCAAGGCCAAAACGATGAGCCTTACCAACGGCCAAAGCTATGTCCAATAAAGTTTTAGACCCGGAAGCTTGCCGACCGACCGAATCATTTCCTCTCAGCCGGTGCGGAGATGGTGCCTCACCGTAGGCCTCCACACACCACAGAACACCTTTCCTTTTGCTAGCACTCCTTGATTCTTGAACCGGCAATCTAGCCTCGAATGAACTCCTGGCACCTGCAGTAAGGAAACCGAGTAGATCAGCAAAGAGGAGGCCACCCCTAAAAAAGAAAAAAAAAAGCGTGGGAAGGGAACGCCAGACAGCTACCACGATAATTTACCTACCACCTCCATTTTGAAAGATCTCGCCACCGGCGCCTATCAGGAATCTAGCATGCTGCTAGCTTATGAGACCATTCAGCTACGTCTGGAACCTCATCAGGCAACCAACGAGTCGCTGTAAGCAAAAGACGGGAAGAAATCACTATGAGTCCGACCTCATTTCAAGAAAAAAGACAGCTCGAACAGAGTGCCTACGTGTGGAGCTCCATTTCTCAAGGAACGGTAAGAGTTCTCCGGGAATAACATCGGTCGTCCAAACTCGAACAAACTGGCTCATCCATCAATGATCTACATCCTCTTAGCTATCGATCATGGGAGCTCGAATAGACCTGCACTAAATAGCAACCAGCCCTCGGAAGCGTAATGGCCAGTACAACCTTATGAGGTAACTAAGAGTAAAATTAATCCCGGCCTAGTAGGAAAAGTATCTCATCGACCATACTGTGCTCCAGAAGAAGGGATGAACCTGCACCAGCGTTACTTGATACCTTTTACAAAAATAAAGCACAACCTGGTCCGAGGAACCTGGCGCGAGAACGACGGCATACACACTCAAGAAACCTTTGACATACATCGTTACGTTCTCCTTGGGGGAAGGTCTTACAGGACCACGCCTTCACCCTATCCACATTTTCTCCTCATCGCCTCGAGGTCCTCCTCTACCACCGAAGAGGTAATCCTCGACACATGCCCCCGGTGGCCCGAAATATTGGGAGGATTTCCCGGTGTAGCAACGGTCCTCGAGGCCGTGTGCTCCGAACACTGTTCCCCCGATGTCAGAGAAGGGCCACTATCGCCAGCCGAAGGCAAAATACAGGAAGGAGTCCCTTTTTCCCGAGCATCAAACGTCGAAGCAGAAACCGTGGCCACAACAGAATAATGGGAAAAAGAAGAGTATCCAAGCAGAAATCACCTAAAGTAGAGTAGTGGAGATGCTCGAGGAGAGCACCCAACTCCTCAGAGGAGATGAGATTATTAAATAAGAAATTGCGGGATCATCTCTCGAAGGAGGAATAGAAGAATATATAAGGGACAGGTAACAACCGACCAATTGCCCAAACAGGCCAATTAATTTTGGCCGCGTTAATATCACACTCCCGTTGGGGAATGCAATGGCAGAATTACTCCAGACTCCCAAGTAATTTGTGAAAGCATGGGGGGCCTCGAGTAATCCATGACATCGGTCCTCACAATCTAGAAACTCAACCTCGACTACAAAATACAAAAGGGCTTCGAAGTCCCGACACTCAGTGCTCTGAAGCAAGAAGAACTATCGGAGTAAAGGCTCCTTTTATATATTAACAAAACAGTTGTACATATTTAAAGTATTCGGAAGGGAGAACATATGAAACGAAAATAAATAGGAAGGGTCATTTAAAAATACAAGGGAGGCTCGGAGACTACTCCTCGCCGCTATACTCTTCGCCCTCATCAGGAATAATTAAACGCTCCATTTCCTCCCCTGTCTCACGGGCCTTCTTGTAATTAGTAGATAGCTCGAAATCCTGGGCCTTGTAAGCAACAATGTCTCATGATAGCGAACTTCGCTGCAGTGAAAGCAACAATCTTCTTGCGGGCATCAGAAAGAAGGCCCCGTGGTTCTACAAACTCCCCAGTCACATTTTTATTCCGCTCCCTCAGTCCGGAGACCTCCACTTCCAGCTTGGCGATCCTTGAGCTTCCCTGCTCAACGTTCAACAAGAAGCAAGGCGGTGAATATGTGAACACAAAATGCATATAGATACCGAGCGGAGGAGCAGATATAAAAGAGAAAGGAGAGCACCTGTGTATCAAGAACAGTCTTCTCCCGAAGTACCGCATCTAAAGAGGCTCGGAGCTCCTTCAATTCTTTATCTCCCCGAGTGCCTCGAGACTCTGACTCTTGCATCTTTGAAGTAACAGTGTCACGCTCCTTCTCGCGGCATGCAAGTTCCCCATGGAACCGAGAGATGACACACTCATATATCTCTTTGCACTACGACATCATAGGGAAATTAAAGAAAAGCGGTGAATAACGCCCGAGGGCGAAAAGAATCACTCAAAGAAATATTATCACCTGCCGTAGGGATTTCTCTGCTGCATCAACAGCATCAGATACATCAAAGTTAACTCTTGCGGGTACTCCATCAAGTATGTTATCAATCAAGACTTCCCCTCCGAAAGAAGCATCAGAACCAACAATCCTCCCAGCATGTCTCAACCCTCCCGATGAGACCGAAGAGCTTTGGATAAAATCGTTATGGTCACCAACTCTATCGAATAATGGCCCATGCCCATTGAAGGCTCTGAACTCCGTCCTATCCGAACCCACAGCCATGCTAGCAAGAAGCTACATCAAATCTAGTCAAACGATTCGGAACCACATCGACATCCTCAGCGGAGACCTCCGGCTCCTTAGCCTTGCCACTGTGCGCCATCCCGGACTCAGCAGCCTCCGACTGAGGCACCTTCGAACCCCTCCTGATGGGCCTCGAGCTCCTCCTTAGTAGACTGCAATCATCATCTTCCCCGCTGATATCAAAATTCAGATTAGAGGTCAGGATATCAGTCTCGTCAGGTTGAGCAACAACCACTCTTATTTTTTTTTCTTATTCGTGTTGAGCCCCAAGATCTACGATTCACCAATAAGGATGGACTCATCAACATATTTTCTCAAAGGCCATCGTCAATGCGATGAATGCATGATGTCATTGATTAGAGCTCAAGGGGAATACAAAATACGTGACACGTGGAAAAGAAACCTCACCATGGTTCTTGGCCACCCAATGCTTCTTGGCCATGATGGTCCAGGACTGCAGATGATATGTAAACCTCCTATCTAAGCACTCGATCCACCTCGCCAAATCCGGGATCTCCTAAGGATGCCAAGGAGAAGCTAGATAAAGTCACCAAGAGGTTATCACGATGCTCGAAAGTAAAGTTGAGAAACGATTAGAGGGAAAATACACTTACGCTGATAGTTCCACTATTCGGGAAAAGGCATCCATTGACTAGAATGATATCTGAGGTTTGCACCCGAACAAACCTGCTCATCCACCCCGATCCTTCCCTTCATAAATACTTGTAAAGAAAGGTTTCTTGGACCATTGGCAAAGCTTAATCAAGCCTCTGTATAGCTGAGGATGGTATAAGTCGACCATATGATTGAGGGTGAAAACTTCACGTGTGATATCCTCAGTAATGTGCTTGAGCATCAGCATGATCCTCCAAAAGGACGGGGAGATCTGGCAAAGGGTCACTTGATACCATATGCAGAAGTCGAGGATCACCAGATCAATTTCCATAGGAGGAGAACCTACGGATTTGTTGGGACCCAGGATAAACGGGTAGGTATACACATAAACAAAACCATCATTGAAACCAGTAATATCATCACCGGAGGAAGGAATTTCTGCTTTCACTGCTTCACTCTGTCGATAGTCACTCATCATGCTGTTAACATTAGTCACGATGTTAATTTATCGAGATACATACTCGCATCGGCACGGCGTAGACGCGGGAGTTTCAGTGTCAAAAATCTTTCGACGTATCAAGCTCGGGAAGGGTCCACTGCTCTAAACAAGGAACCAAATTATTCTCCCCCCTGGCCATCTAGGGTTATGATGTGGTTTCATTCCGACGGGGTACCATCTTGGAGGTCCTGGCCATAAATAATGATGAAGCTTTTCCAAAAAGAGAAAAAGAGAGAAGGATGAAAATATATCAAATAAGTTGAGATTCCGGTTGGCAAGCATGGAGGAAGGGAGAAGAGAAGAAGCATCCGGTGATCAGATCATTTTATAGGATGCGATTGGGGAGGTAGAAGAGATGAGCCTGCAGTAGTTCGTGAAATCCTTGATTGTCTCATACGACAACGGCCTCACACAATTCTCGGGACTATGGCATTTAATGCTCTTATATGGATGACATCATGGTAATAATGTCCTCGAGGCTACGGGGCTACAATTTAGTGTCGTTTCCTATCACTTCGATATAGGAAACGCAAAGGCTATTTTTACGCGGCAAAATTAGAAGACTAGATTTTTTGGTATCAAGATATTTTGGAAACCTTCCCAAGACCCCGAGGGAGGAAGGTGGCAATTGAGTTCTCGGCCTCAGGGCTCGTCGAAGTCGGACTCAAGAGAAACAAGGTCCGAGGTCGGGATAAAATAGGAAGTCTCCTAGGAACATGGCTACACCTGACATGTCCGGTCTATTTGGAGCCTACTGAGAGGACTTGCGTCAAGATGTCCCATCTTTGTATTCTTGCAATTAATATACATGTACTTTACCGAGTCCCCTCACCTATATAAAGGGGATTCACCCTACCTTGTAAATGGCTGATGTTGCTCCACTTCTCCACAATACAATAATATATCTCTCTCTCTCTCTTTTTTTCTAAGTTATTTGTCTTCACCAACCTCGAGGTCACCTTAGCATTTTATTATTTCTTCGTTTGTTCTTCATTAATTAGCTTAAGCTTGATAGTATAGAGCCTTATTTATATCATTATCTGTTATCCCCTTGGCGACTACCCTCGATAAGCCCGAGATAGGCTCGAGGCCTGTCTCTGAGGTAACTACTGGCTCGCTTTACACCGGGAATGTCCCCTTACTAGTTTGATTACGCTTTGATTAACTCGTTCTCTACCATTTTACTTCACATTTTAGCACTAACCACCATTACAAACTAGTTATGGAATAGATCACGTATCTTTGGAATGCCATTTACAAATTTAATTGTTTTTACCATTTTTACAATAAACAGCATTGTATCACATACCACCTTCGATTACATGGAACTTCATTTATTGAATAGTTCCGGCCATGTTTACTAGTGACATGATTTCCTGTTTGGGGGTTTCACTTTCCATGTTAAAACCGTTGAGCACCCGAGCTACATGCACGATTGATCTTGGAGGCCCAGTTTCTCTACAACCCTCGATCAGATAATATTTGACGAGCTACCTGGATCAACAGACACACATTTAATTGAATTTTATTCATAAGGGTAGATATTAATAATGCATTATTGTAAGACTATAAAATCCCTTTTGCGTCCTCATTGTTGAAAGATAAGGTATCCTCAGGCAAGTAGTCACGGGTATGCTTCTCCCTTCTAATTGTCACTTTGATGTGTTTGAATATCGGCCTTGAGGAATATGGATGTCACGCCCCAACTCGGCAGGGCGCGACCAACGCTCAATCGAGTGAACCTAATTGAGAAAGCCTTTTTGACACCTTCTACCCAACTCACTATGATCAAGAAACCATATCATACTTGAAATATTGCTAGTTCATTTTATATTACAGTCCTCAAACAATTGTTGAATTTCAAAATTTTCAGACAGTTACAGTTTACAGAAGACAATAGTTTAGAGTTACATCATAGTCTAGTGACCCATCCAATGCTTGTACAAAACCCACACAAAGTGTCTACGAAGCCTCTATGGATACAAAAGACAATTATAATAATGCCAGCAACAAGGCCCCGGCTATACCTCAAAAGTGAAAATTTTATAACAAAAGGTGTACAGCATAAACCTGAAGGAAAAGGGGCTTACCAAGACTTCTTATAGGAGGATGATCCGCTACCTACGATTGGCATTTTCTGCTATGGAACCACGTACATCCATTCAAAAGATGTAGCGCCCCCGGCAAAAGGGGCGTTAGTACAATGGAATAGCACTAGCATGTATAACTAAACACCAACTTATTAAAAAGAGCAACCATACAAAAATAAAGAAATCATAAGGACTAACAAAATCTTCAAACAATCACCACGCCCTCAAATAAAAGGGTTCAGATAGCTTTCACATAATTTCCATAACTTTAGGTTGGGACATTTCATATTGTTGCATCATCATTCACAATACCACCACTTTCTTGCATGGAGTCCGATCACTACCCTATCAGCTAGGTTTCCTCATTTGAGACAAGTACCTCAGTAACAATTTCATTCTCACTTTTTGGTTTCAATATCAGCATAATACCACTATGTGTGTAGCATGGCGTCCGATCATGGCCCGATCGGCTAGGCCATCTTACCAAGAAATTTTTCCTTTTCTCTTACTTATATCATTTCAATCTTTATTTAAAATGTATCAGTTCATATGGACTTGGGGCCAGAATTATCACATCATACTCGATACTAGGCCACATTTACTTGATCAAACACTTTTCCCCCACGTTTCACATCATTTTCACTTTCAACATTTACCTTGAAATTTGAGATAATAGGCACATGCAAGAGCAATTCAAGTTGAAAGCATAGAGATAATTTCACATAGTTTGGCATACCAATCTCTATTTAGCCTTGACTTCGAAACTAGGAATTTTAGCACATAGTTCACATTCTTCACACATTCTCAATTTAATAAGAATAGCATATTGTGCACATTGAGACACACCTTCCACATATAATCTTGCAACACAAATTCATTTGAAATAACAACTACTACATCCATAAAGTTTCAGACTTACATCATCTATATGGACGCCATGTGAGCTTAATTTCTAACAAGAGGGTGTTTTAGCCATACATACCTCAATAAAGCTTTCCTTAAATTCTTACAATAATTCCAGAACTCCTACCAACTTCAATCTATTTTATGAGAATTAAAAGTTGAGCTAAGAATTAGAGGAATAATCAAGATTCTAACTCACTTGAGCATACTCTCAAGCACTAAGTGTGCATTGTGAATTTTAAGGTTTTTTTTTGTGAAAAAGGTTCTATCATACTAGACCCGTTTGTTACATTCTTAGCTCCCAATCTCTCCATACCCTCTTAAAATCCATGCATGCAAGACAATCAACACATATACCCGTGAACCCATTTGTTAATTACTTATTTCAGTAGGAATTTCAAAATCAAATGTTAGAGCACAAGTTCTTACCTCTTGGGATAAAGGCCTAGTAGCTTTTCTTGATAATCTTAAAGGATTTGGGATAGGATTGAGTAGACGCTTGGTGAGGATCACTTTCCCACTCTAGAACTCTTGCTCTCACTCTAAGTGTAGTAGATATTATCTTTTCACTGATGTGGCGTTTTTAACAAATGGGGTCGGGTTTTAAAAGTTAGAAAAAAGGAGCCTAACTCAATCTGCGGTCGCATGCGACCGTATATCTGATATGCACCCCGCAAAAGTGGCCCTCAAGAGCTGATACTCTGCCCAGGTATGCGACCAATATGCGTTTCACATACCTATCATGTAGTTGATAATGCACCGCAGAACTACCCTATGCAAAAATCCCAAGGGGGTTGTGCGACTACTATGCGGCTCGCATATTGATTATGCTATCACATAATTGGTCGCACAGTTGTCCTCAAATTGGGAAACATACTGACTCACTCTACGGTAGATATGCAACCCGTATTGTTATTATGGGACCACATAAAGAGCCGTAGAAAAAACATCCTTCTGAAAAACATTTTCCTTAACTTTTTAATGCACAAATCAGTCAAAAAGGTCAGAACCGCGGCGAGCTTGCTGCAATGAATTTTTTATGAATTTCTAACACATATTCTTAACTTGGAACTACGAGGTTTATGGTTTTTAAGTAGAAATTTCACGGGGCCTTACATCCCCCCCCCACATAAGATCATTTGTCCTCGAATGAGGAACAAGATTCACTTATCAGCAACTTATTCAATTTCAACCTCATACCACATACCAACAACCCCCCAAATTTGGCTAACTCCCTAAATTTCCAGAAATTTATCTAGAGTTTCCTTTGTATCTAGTCCTATCCACCTGCCAGAGAGCCCTATAAATATATTCAAATAGCATATACCTAATCTATTGACATGACATATTCATAACCACACTAAACATGTCCCAATAGGCTATATATAATCAAAATGGAAAATTTTTACATAGATTGATCAAGTGATACAAAGCTCGTAAGGACCAAATTCATAGAAACTATTACATGGTTATACAAACAAATGTGGCTACTTTCTTTTCATTTCTTCCTCGGCTTCCCAAGTGGCTTCTTAAACCTGATACTTTTGCCATAACACTTTCACGAAGGTAATTTCCTTCTTTATCAACTTTCGGAAGTGCCTGTCAAGAATGGCAACTGGAATTTCTTCATTAACCTCAATAGTGTCAACTGGCAGGATAGTGATGGATCTCCCACTACCTTCTTCAGTATAGACACATGGAAGACTGGGTGTACCATTGATATCTTGGGTGGAAGCTCAAGCTTGTATGACACCTGACCAATCCTCTGAATGATTCTATACGGTCCAACATACCTCAGACTCAATTTTCCTTTCTTTCCAAACCGCATGATAATCTTTACGGGGGAACCTTCAAAAATACTGAATAATTTTCCTTGAACTCCAAATCTCTGCGAGAAACGTCCAAATAAGACTTTTGGCGACTCTAAGAAGTTTTCAACCTCTCCTTAATAATCTTGACTTTCTCCATAGCTTGATGCACGAGGTCCGGCCCTATCAACTCAACTACTCCAAGCTCGAACCACCCAATATGAGAACTAGATCTCCTACCATAAAACGCCTCAAATGGTGCCATCTGGATACTAGCATGGAAGTTGTTGTTATAAGCAAAATCTATGAGGGGAAAATGATCATCCCAACTACCTTTGAAGTCAAGAACACAAGCAGGTAACATGTGCTCAAGTGTCTGAATAGTCAACTCTACTTTCCAGTTGATCTGAGGATTGAAAGCTATACTAAGATTTACCTGCGCACCCAAACCTTGCTCAAATTTCTTCCAAAAGTTCGCCATGAACTGAGCCGCTCGATCAGAAATGATTGAGATTGGGGTGCCATGCAACCTGACTATTTCTTTGATACACAACTGAGCATGCTATTCCACTGTGTCAGTAGATTTAATAGGCAAGAAGTGCGCAGATTTTGTGAGTCGATCCACCATTATCCAAATTGAGTCAAACTTACGCGGAATGCGTGGTAACCCTACAACAAAATCCATGTTGATCATTCCCATTTTCACATTGGTATTTCTATGCTTTAGGCCAATCCATTGGGCCTTTAGTGTTCGCCCATCACTTGCTAACAGTTTGTACACTTTGCCACAAAGTCCATCACATCCATTTTCATGTTGCTCCACCAATGAATTTCCTTTGAGATCATGATACATTTTCGTACAACCCGGGTGTACAGAATACCTGGAAGTGTGAGCAAAAGAGACTGCAAAAGTTGTTGATTTAGTCAAGCAATAAACAAAAGTACAAAAACATGAGCTATTAAGTCATTACAGACAGAGGCAGTGATTGATAACAAGGGAACACATAAGTTTAAGTTTCAGAATTTAAACCAGGGACATACCAGTTGAAGAAGCAAAGTGCAGGAAAAGAAAAGTAAAGCAATCGGAATTCCATAGTCTACCCTTGGCTTTCAGCCGGCTAGACAAGGCAGTAGCACAAGTAGTAAAGAAAGAAAAGAGAAATTTGAATGTGTAAGTGTGTGTTTTCAACTCTTTTGTTCGTTTTTTTGTTTATGAAAACACTAGGGTATTTATAGCCTTAAAAACAAGTAGAGAAATAAGGTAACAAGTAAAAGTTTAACACATATATGGAAATAATAACAATCAGAATCAATTAATACAAGTACTTCCCTTTAATCGGGGAATTACTGCTAAATTGGCACTAACAGGAGTAATTAAGGAAATAAAATCAATTTGAGAAAGATTGGTTTCTTACCATATATGGGAGTAAAAGTATAGAGTAAATAATCGAGTCTGAGTAGAAAATATTCCTAATTTGGGAAAGCATTCAGCAGGGGTAAAACATCACAAAAAAGGAAGAAAATCAATCAATTTAAACGAAACGAGTGAAATCGGGGTTTTATAAGAAAATATTTGCAATCAGTCATGACTTGAGGAAATAAAGATCAACCAAGAAAGAATCATGATTCTGTAATTTAGCATATAAATAGAAAAGAATGAACACGCGTATCATACATGCAAGGTCAAGCATATTGGCAAACATGAGCAAACTGTATGAACATAAATGTACAGAAGTGACATGAGCAGGCTAGGGACTACTTGAAGCATGGTAATCAACAATGTCAAGTAGTCAGGGCTAACACATAGCAACAAGTAAAGGAGATCAAACCAACACATAGAAACAAGTATATAAACTCACAGTAACAAGTGAGGAAACCTTTAGTATTTTAGGGTTTTAACAAAGTTGAGTTAAAAAGCAATAACAACTTGGAATCATTCAAGGCCAACAAAGGAAAAGGATCTAACCATAAAGAACCCAATAAAAATAGGCATATAAACAAATAAACAAAGATAGTTTCAGAACCCCGGATAGAATCAAAACACTTAGGGTTTTCAACACAATGAACTAGCTAGGAGCAAACATAAGCAAACCATTTAAACATAGTAAAATCATAACACAACACTAAATACAGAGGGAAAGTCTTTCTGAAAGCAAGTTGGGAAACCCTTAATCTTGAGGACGAAGAGTCACTTTGAAAATTCGAAGAAAAAACTTTTGCAAAAACACCAGGAGGTTCATGGCATACAGAGATCTAAGACACATCTGAAAGAAAATTGAAGGTCATTAAGGTTAGGGTTTCGGAGAACCCAAAGAAAGTAAGAAAACATTGAAAAGCTACCGATCTAGCCAGAAAAAGCCATGGATCTGACTTGAAAGTCCATGGAAGGATGAAAAAAGAACATGGATAGCAGTTGAGTAAGGGATGGAGAAGATCTCTTCGAGATCTGTCCATGAAATCAAAGCGAGCCACCAGGAGATCGGTATACATCTCAAACAGCCATTGGAGTCCATGGATTGAGTGGGGATTGAAAGGGATCCGAGAGTCGACGACTAGGGTTAGCTTTAAGTTTCAGAGAGAATTGGAAAGGAGAGGGGATTCAAGGGCGGCGAACTGGTGAGACGTGATTTAGGTAGGGGGTAGTTTTGGTTTAAAAGTTGTAAGGGTAGTGGGGACCGTTAATCTCGGATATCAACGGTCGAGATTAGAGTGTGTTGGTGGGTCGGGTTATAAAATTGGGTTTGGGCTTGGTCTGGTGGGTATAATTGGGTTAGGAATTGGGGTTTAATTTAGGCTATAATTGAAAGACAAAAATAGGATGTTATTTAAATAGCCAATTTTCCCATATTAATTTATAAAAAATTGCAAATAGCTTCTGAAAATAAATTTACATTACTAAAGTGATTTATAGTAGATAATTTAATAATTTGAAAATATAGGATCCAATTTTATGCGTATAAAATATAATTAAACCTTAAAATGACTAATATTATAATTATGTGCAATTTAGCTTTTAAAAATACTAAATACAATTGTAAAAATATGTAAAAAATACCTTAACCATATTTTGGCATAAATATAAAAATCCAATAGATTAATTCTTAAGATAATCATCTTGGAAATAATTATTGGGGATTTAATGGATAAAAATGGAAAATAAATCAATTTAAACCTTTAAAAGTTATGGAAAAAATAATAAAATACTTGGACATGCTTATGTATGCATATATGTGCTATTTATTTTGCATATTGAACATATATATGGGAAAAATTGGGTATCAACAAACTTGTCTGGTTACTGATTCACCAGATTTATTACATAAATGGTTAGGGCATCCAGTTTGTCAGAACTTCAGAAAATGCTACCTGCCTTATCTCACTTGTCCCCTCTAGAGTGCGAGTCGTGTCAGATCGGTAAGCATACTCTATCCCATTTCCCGCGGCGTCTTGATAATCGAGTAGAGTCACCTTTTACTTTAGTCCATTCAGATGTTTGGGGTCCTAGTCGGTTCAGTTCTACCTTGGAATTTCGCTACTTTGTTAATTTCAACGATGATTATTCCAGGTGCACTCGGATATTTTTGATGAAAAATTGATTTGAGTTGTTTTATATCTTCCATACCTTCCACGCTAAAATTCAAAATCAATTTGGGGTTTCTATCCGCATATTTCGTTATGATAATGCCTTAGAGTATTTGTCTTCCTCATTTCAACAGTTTATGAACTCCCATGGGATTATTCATCAAATATCTTTTTCATACACATCCCAAAAAAATGGGGTAGCTTAAAGAAAGAATTGACATCTTATTGAAACTGCTCGTACCCTACTCATACAATCTCACGTTCTTTTGCATTTTCGGGGGATGCAGTTCTTACATCTTGTTATCTTATTAGTCGTATTCCATCCTCAGCTATCCAAATCAAGTTCAATTCTCTGTCCTGTTTCCCCACTTCCCTTTATTCTCTCTTCTACCCTGTGTCTTTGGGAGTATGTGCTTTGTTCATGACCTTACTCCAGGAAAGATAAGTTAGCTCCTCGTTCTCTTAAGTGTATATTTTTGGGTTACTCAAGAACGCAAAAGGGATATAGATTTTATTCTCCAAACCTTTTGTGATTTCTTATATCTGCTGATGTTACCTTCTTTGAAACCCAATCATACTTTACAGGTCCAGTTAATCACTTAGATGTTTCTGAGGTGCTACCAGTTTCTTCTTTTGGATATTCAATCCCTATCTCCCATTCATCTTCTTCCATAGCTCCCCTACATACAGTTCAAGTTGCAGCTCCACCACTTATAGCTTCAGTGCTAACACCGAGTCCAATGCCACCACCTAGTCATGTTCCACCAACTATAGCTCCAATGCAACCACCTACTCCAGTTCCACCAACTATAGCTCCAGTTCCACCACATAGTCCAGTTCAACCTTCTACTGCTCCACTACTCCTAACTTATCATCATTGTCCGCGCCCAGCATTAGGCCTGACTGATTCACGTCATGCACCTAACCATACTAATACTGTGGACTTGTCTCCTCTTAATCAACCGATTGCACTACAAAAAGGTATACGGTCCACACTTAATCCTAATCCTCATTATGTCGGTTTAAGTTACCATCGTCTCTCATCATCCCATTATGCATTTGTGTCATCTTTGTCCGATGCTTCTATTCCTATGTTTATAGGTGAAGCACTATCTCATCCCGAATGGCGACATGCTATGATTGACGAGATGTCGACATTACATAGGAGTTGTATTTGGGAGCTTGTTCCTCTTCCTTTGGGTAAATTGATTGTTGGTTGTCATTGGGTGTATGCAGTCAAAGTTGGTCCAGATGACCAGGTTGACCGACTTAAGGCTCATCTTGTTTCCAAAGTATATATTAAGATATTTGGACTCTATTATAGTGATATTTTTTCTCCCGTTGGTAAAATTGCATCAGTCCGCCTTTTTCTATCCATGGCTGCTGTTCGCTATTGGCCTATCTATCTGTTGGACATTAAGAATGCTTTTCTTCATGGCAAACTTGATGATGAGGTTTATATAGAGAAACCACTTGGTCTTGTTGCTCAGGGGGAGTTTAGTGGCCTTGTATGTTTGTTGCGCCGGTCCCTCTATGGTCTAAAGCAGTTTCCTCGAACTTGGTTTGGGAAGTTCAGCATAGTGATTCATAAGTTTGGTGTAACTCGTAGTGAGGCTGATCACTCTGTATTTTATCATCGTTATGATTCAAATCTATGTATTTATGTGGTTGTTTATGTTGATGGTATTATTATTACCATAAATGATCAGGATAGTATTGGTAAGTTAAAACGACATCTCTTTCAGCACTTTTAGACTAAGGATCTGGGTAGATCAAAGTATTTTTTAGGTATTGAGGTGGCTCAGTGTAGCTCAAGTATTATGATCTCACAACTAAAGTATGCCTTAGATATTTTTAGGGATACATGAATGACAGGTTGTAGACCTGTTGACACTCCGATGGATCCGAATTCAAAACTTCTGTTAGGACAGCGAGGGTCTCTTAGCAGTCTTGAAAGATATACGCGGTTGGTTGGTAAATAAAATTACCCCAATTGACTACACCTGACATTTCCTTTCCCGTAAGTGTTGTGAGTCAGTTTGTGGATTCTCCCTGTGATAGTCATTAGGATGCAGTTGTCCGCATTCTTCGGTATACAAAATTGGTTCCAAGAAATATTGTTTGAGGATCAAGGCCCTGAGCAGATCGTTGGATACTCAGATGCTGATTGGGAAGGATTACTTTCTGATAGACATTCTACGTCTTGATATTGTGTCTTAGTAGGAGGAAAATTTGTGTCGTGGAAGAGTAAGAATTATAATGTGGTTGCTCGGTCTAGTGCAGAAGCAGAATATTAAGCAATGGCTATGGCGACATATGCGCTAATTTGGATCAAACAGTTGCTAAAAGAGTTGAAATTTGGTGAGATTAGTCTGATAGGACTTGTGTGTAATAATCAAGTTGCTCTTCATATTGCGTCGAATCTAGTGTTCCATGAGAGAACTAAACGTATCAAGATTAACCATAACTTTGATAGAGAAAAGATACTCTCGGGAGATATTGATACAATATTTGTTAAGTCGAATGATCAGCTTGCTGATATTTTCATCAAGTCCATCACTCGTCCTAATATTAGTTATATATGTAACAAGCTCGGTAACATATGATTTATATGCACCAGCTTGAGGAGGAGTATTAATTATATAGTGAAATAGTGGTAGATAACCCTAATCCCATATGTATTATGAGTAGGACATATATTTATATATCCCATATGTATTATGAGTAGGACATATATTTATATATATATACACAGACACACATAGGGCTCATTGTATCAATGTCATTATGAATCAATAATTTTTTTTTCCCGTGTATTTCTCACACTACTGAACTTCGATCATTGAAACCCTATATAAAGGCTTGGATAGCGCGATTATTCGTAACTGGGGGTAGGTCCACGCGTTCCATCTGGAACCTAGATACGAACTCCCTTAGAATGTAGTTTTCCTTTTGTCACACTTTGAAGATGTCTAATCTCCTAGTCGCGTCATTTATTTCTCCGACATGGGCCTTTACTAATGAATCAACAAGCATGGCAAAAGAGTCGGTGGAATTATGCGGAAAATTGCGGTACCATATCATTGCCCCATTCGAAAAAGTTTCTCCAAATATTTTCATCATAAAAAAATCAATTTCATCGTCTTCTAAGTCATTTCCATTGATAGTGTATGCATAAGAAGTGACATGCTCATTAGGATCAGTAGTTCCATTGTAGTTAGGAATTTTTGGCATGCGGAATTTCTTTGCAATGGGCTTCAGCAATGCTCTGGGTGGGAAAGGCTTTTGTAAAAAATTCTTCAAATTCAAACCCTTCAGAATCGGTGGTGCCCCCAGTATTTGATCAACCCGTGAGTTGTATGTTTCTACCATTTTGTCATTCGCCTCGATTTTTTTCTCTCGACTCAATTTGTTTATTGAGCTCCTAGAGCATTTTAATGATGGTGGGGTCAGATCCTGATCCCATGTTGTTCAACTTCTCCTATAAGGATTCGACCTTATCAACAACTTCATGTGAAGTACCGAGTTTGATTCTACTTGGTGCTTGATTCTGATTTTGGTAATGAGCTATCGCGACCTACTAACTTTATAGCATGTAAAATATCATTAGAAGGCTAATTCCATCTTCTTTGCCATTTTGTGCTTTCTGATCGGTTGCACAAGCATCTCTGTAGATGATGTTTTTAGGGACAGCACCTAAATCTCCACGAATGGCAACATGAGAACTGACATCAACCTGAACTACAACCTGCGGTGCATCGGGATTGATTGCAGGCACTCCGTTTCCTGGGGCGACTATGTGCTCGTTCGTACCATGAAGGCCAAGGTCATATCTGTGTGAGTGGGTAGTGGTTGAGAGTTCAAGATATTGATTCTTGAAATAAACAACACTTAAAAGAACAAGCATAAAACCAATGTGTCTTATGAGGATTAATACTAGGAAATCACTATTATCCTTAGCCCCAGGGCGGACGGAAAACTAGTTACCCTAAAATTTGGATAACAATGAAATTTATAATATGGTTTTAAGGATGTTTGATTTCACCTAATAAAAATTAATACATATAAAGATAACTGATGCAAATTGACAATAATCTAAATCAAACCAGCGTTCGGACAAAGCCCTCGAGCTCGGACACACTCGAACTAGTTATAGATTAATAGTACAAGGCACAATACCCTGATGAACAAGAAAGTAAGATAAGAAATATTATAATTCTTTGATTTTCATGAATGTAGGTGTTTATAAGATGATTAGGATGCCCCTTTACATAGTAGATGAATCATATTAGAGATAAAATTTTACTATGGAAGTAAATCCCATGAATAACTAGATAACCGTCCTTGATTTGATCTGTCCCGAGATTTACGCCACGATCGTTGGCCAACAACAAATATTTCGCATTTTTGTTACTAGGCCTTTTACAAAGTCTATCACATTTGGTCTCGGTCATTGTTGGCCTCGATATCAGCAGGAACCTCGATCTCCGTACTTGATGCCGCATCTTCGTTCTATAATACGATTCATTAAGAGCCTAAACAGTGATGCAATTCCATTGTCTCGATAAAATATCATAATCGGGTAGGCTCGGCCTTAACCATATACAAGAAGCATTCAATTATATCAAACACATTGTAATTAAAAATATAGATCTAACTTTAACATATAGATAGTCACTAGAAAACAAAGCAACATATATCAACCCAAAATAAGTTTGTTTTTTTAGTTCAGTAAGATAGGTGGAACAGTGGAGAAATAAGCCAAGTAACAGAGGTTTATGCCGATTCAGGGGTGAAAGTAGCGCAAAACTGTGTCAAAATCAAAGAAATGATGAGTTAATATGCCAGCGCTACTACATCAGCGGAAGCCAGAGCAACGCTAAAGGAACACAAAGGCCACCAAAAAACTTGTCCGACGAGGCTACAAAATACTATCAGATATTTTAGGCATGGACCTATTAGTAGAAGGAAAGAAACGGAAATAGAAACAAGATCTCAAAAATTTATGGAGTTAGTCTTCGACCAAATCCATATAGGAAAGTATTATTTCTAGCCGGATTTTAGAGTAGCTTCGACGACATTTGTACTTGTAATTTTTTACTAGTAAAACATTACAATTTAATTTATACGTGGCTTCTAGACAAGTAAATTAATTTGATACAAAATATGAAATAAATAATGAAATTCGCAATACATAGGCTCTAAATGAAGATAAACTCGCAAAAAATAGCAATTTTGAGGGAAAGCTTCCGAGCGCAACAGTGATGAAATCAAGGAATAAGAAAATATAATAATGTAAAGCTTTTGATCTATTATAGCATAAATTTGCCATAAAAGTCGTGTCCTTTACAATGATAACACAACTCACTATTTATATCTATGCAGAGGGAACAAAGTCACTGGATCATGCCCTTCACTAAAGTCAATTATGAGGGTCATTGATGAAGGTGTAACGACGGGCATAAATGCCACATTCTCTGTAACAGGCAGCACACTAAATGTTGTGGAATATTCTTTATTAAATGCTAACGGGTGAAGGATATTTGTTGCATCTTTACGAGTATCATTATTTGTGGTGACAAACATGATAATTGTCTTTCTAACTATCCCCCGCCTAACGTTCCACATGTCATTCTCCCAATAGGCCACTTAGCATAGCGTATATTATCATATACAAATACTTTATCTTTCTGCTCGGTAACAATCTTCTCTTCCCTCTAGGAATTTATGCTATCAAGTAAAAGCCTATGAAATAGTCCTCTAGTGGTTTACACTTGTGAACGGCCGCGTAACCTTTGTTTGATAGTTTATTTTCCTTGTGGAAATTTTGCTATCGAGCCAAAGATTATCTAATAGCCCCGGAGTGGTTCTTCGCTTGTGTGCCTTGTTATTAAAGGTTTTATTGTTGTCATTGAAACTTTCTCTGTAGTATGATTTTTGTTTCTTCCTCGTCAAAAACCTTGCCAGAAAACCCAATTGGGACAAAACTAGTAGAACTGAAAAGAGTTCAGCACATACTATCCGTACAAACGATGTTTGTCAGCAATAATATTTCTTGAGGTGTGCCACATTCCAATTTCTTGGCAATGTTTCTCCATCTCGATTCTCTAACTCTTACAAACCTTTTCTGATCATAGTTGTAACCCGGTTGCGGCCTTCCCTGGTAGGGCCTAGCTTCCCTGTGCTGAGTTCCCGTGTGATTTGAGTTACTTTCCTCAAAACCAAATCTCCGACTTTAATATAACCAAGGTTGGATCTTTGATAGTAATATCTTCCCATTATCTTCTTTTGTGCTACCATCCTTATATATGCAAAGTCTCTGCACTTATCGAGTAACTCCATGTTGACCAACATCGCTTTGTTGTTTGCTTCTTCACTTGAAAGGAAATACCTAAGGTAGGCTCCCTACTTCCACTAGAATTAAGGCTTCTACTCCATTCATGAGGTCAAAAGGAGTTTCCCCCATTCTTCATTTGACTGTGTTTCGGTATGCCCATAAACTTCGAGTAGTTCCTCATGCTATTTACCTTTAGCCGGTTCCAACGCTTTTTGAGTGTTGTATAATAACTTTATTTGTTGACTAGGTTTAACCATTTGTGCTCGAATGATAGGGTGAAGATATGATACTCTTTATTTTCAAATTAGTTATGCTGATAAATTGTGGCCCATTTTTGTATTCTATCTCTTTTGGTATTTCGAACCAGCAGATTATGTTTTCCCACAAGAAATCCATAACTTCGCGTTGGTCGATGTTTTGATAAAGTTATACTTCCACTCAGTTAGAAAAATAGTCAGTTAATAACAAAAGAATTCTTACCTTACCAGAAGCCGCTGATAGTGGTCTTGCAAAGTCCTTCCCATATTTCGTGTAGTGGTTCTGCTAGTATATACAACTAATGGCTAGTATTTGCACTTATTGCATTTTCATACTAAAGCATTGGTGTCTTGCTCCATGCACGACTAATAATATCCTTTGCTTACCAGTTTTACCACTAAAGAATCTACGGTCCAATGGTTTCTGCATATACCTTCGTGGACTTCTCGCATAGCGCAATTAGCTGCGCATGCTCCAAACATCAACCTAGCTGGCCTTGGAATGATTATTTGTATAATTTTCCTCCTTTGAAGCTATACCATGCTGCTTTGACATGAAGCGACCGTGATGCGTTGGAATCTTCGAGCAGTTTCTCGTGCTCCAGATAATCGACAATCGCATTCTTCCATTCCCAACCCAAATTAGTTATATTTACCTTATAGTACCAGTTTGCATCCAGGAACGAGTGCATCAGTTGTTCCAACCTCCTAAGCATGGATCCATTCATTTCTGTTGATGAACTGAGGTTAGCCAGTGCATATGCTTCTGTATTTTCTTTCCTCGAGATATGTGGAATCAACCACTCTTGAAATCGAGCTTGCAGATACTGGACCTTTACCGTGTATTGTTGCATGCTCTTCTCTTTGGTTTCAAAGATCTCGTAGACCTGGTTTCTATGACCTTGGAACCTAATCTCCGAGCTAGTTCAAGTCCAGCAATCAAAGCTTCATACCCTGCTTCATTGTTAATTAAATGGTCATTATGATGGCTTGCCTTAAGGTTTCTCCAGAAGGCATGGTTAATACTCTGCCAAGCCCGGACCCTTTTATGTTGGAAAGTCCATCCTTAAATAAGGTCCAACCATTATTGCCTCTTTGTTGCTAGAGGCAGTAATCTCAAACTGAAATTGACCACAAAGTCAGCAGAGACTTGTGACTTAATCGCAATCCTTGGTTCATATACTATGTCGAATTCACTCGCTTCGGTGACCCATTTAGCAAGCCTACCGAATAGTTTGATTTTTTTAAGGATGTTCCATAGGGGAAATATAGTCACCACAGCTATAGGGTGACGCTGGAATTAGGGCCTCAACTTCCTAGAAGTGATGACGAGAGTTAAGACCTCCTTCTCCAAACATGGGTATTGTGTTTTTTCTCCCGTTAAAATTTTACTAACGTAATAAATGGGAGACTATTTACCACCGTCCTCACGGAATAAAACTGCACTTATCGCTACTTCCAAGATTGTGAGGTAGACCAACTGTGTTTCACCTTCTTTTAGTTTTGAAAGTAATGGAGGGCTTGATAAGTACCTTTTCAAATCCACCAAAGCCCGTTGGCACTCCGGATTCCATTCAAAGTTGTTTTTCTTTTTGAGTAGTACAAAGAAAAGGTGGCATTTCTTCGATGACCGAGAAATGAACCTGTTCAAAAGCTTCTTGCAGATGCTTAAGGTGGTAACATGCATTCAATGACTTATCGAGCATATGGTCTATATAAACATCCATAGTTTTCACTATTTGATTTTCAAACATCTTGGTTACGAGCCGCTAATAAGTGACTCCGTCATTCTACAAACGAAAGGGTATCACATTATAGCAATATGTGCCGAAATTCGTTATGAACAAACATTTTTCCTGATCCTCTGGGTTCATCTTGGTTTGGTTGTACCTGGAATAATCATCAAGGAAAATCATTAACTCGTGCCCAGCCATCGCAATAATCATTTGATTGATGTTTTACAGAGGGAATGAGTCTTTAGGGCATGCCATGTTCAGTCCTTATAATCTCCACACGTGCGAAATTAATTTTCCTCATTATGCACTACGACTATATTAGCTGGCCAGTTTGGATACTTCACCTCTCGGATCGAACTGATATCAAGTAGGCAAGTTACCGCTTCTTTGATGAATTTGTTCCTAGACTCCGCAAAAAGGCATTTCTTTTGTCTTACCGGATGGATGTGAGGATCAAAGCTTAGCTTGTGTACGCCCACCTCCATTGGAATACCTATCATGTATACAAGCAACCACACAAAACAATCGGCATTAAATTAAAGAAATTCAATAAAGTAAGACCCGATCTTAGGAGTGCAGTCCTGTCACCAACTGGAATTTCCTTTCTAAAAACTTTTCAAAAAATTCCACTTGCTCGAGCTCTTCGGCCTTAGGTTGTGTTACATCTGTTTCTCCCAGTACCTAGAAATACCTTGGCAGAAGATAAAATTCTAATGCTTCTACCACCGAGCTAACTTTAGTTAATACGCGAGGAGGATCCAATTCCTGCAATTCCTATGCCATGTGCTCATTTCCTTTGCTACTGGAGACCGAAACCATATTCGTCTCCCTTACCTCCAGTTGTTTCCCCTTATCTATTAAATTCCTTCTAGCTTTGGAAATTTTAGAAACTGATGATACAGTTAGAGTATAGCTCTCATCTTGTTCAACCATGTTCTTCCTAGAATAATATTATATCCACCAATTCAAACAGAGTCATTTTTATCACACTTTCAGCATTCGTGGGCAACAATATCTCCTTGGGTTGTCACATTTGCGAGGTTGAGTCCTGAAAGGAGTTTTATGGACGAAGTGATGCTTCCGGTGAGTTTAGCTTACTCCAATACTTGCCATTCTATGAGATTATTCGAACATCCTTGATCCCTTAGAACAAGTTTGATATTAAACTCTGGCATATTTAAAGAAATTCCCAATGCATCGTTGTTCTGTAGCAGCAATCAGTCTACGTCGTCCTCCATGAAAGTGATGTCGTCTTCTGTAACTTCTCGGAGTCTCTTGCTACGGTTATTGATACTTTAGTCTTTATTTCTGCCGAGAGTGTGATCCCGCTGATCTTGCTCCCCCCGAAAGATCATATTGGTCGTTTGGGATGGGGATTTTTCTCATACTTTCGAGGGCTGCATGATATCTTGATTACGACCATATTTGTTCTCGACCCGGTCCCATAAGAATTCTCTGATATTCCAATTCTTCAATAATGTCGTCACTTCTGCATGGGTATGTTGGCAGTCCCCGATCTGGTGGCCATTCATCCTATGATATTCACACCACAAGTTGGGATCCATCTAGCTGGGATCGGATCTCATCAACTTCAGGAACTGTGCTTCTTTGATGTTTCTAATAGTTGGTACAAACTCTACTACAGCGAGGTTGAAATTTTATTCTAAAATCCTAGGTAGGAAATATTCCATTTTCCCGAAGCTTCTTTGTCGAGCAATGATCTATTGTTCCGACTATGATCTATTCTTTTATTGGTAGTGAACATGTCTACTTACTGGAAGTATATGCCGTGACCTTCGGTCCATTTGTAAGGAAAAAACTGACTCATTGAAAACCGTCTGTTCATATTGAAATCGTCTTTTTATCTTTCTTTAATCTTCTACTGTTCCTTTGCTGATGACGGGAAGAAAACATGATCATCTTTGATCCATATCTTTCACCCATACTGGTTATGGACATCCGCCCAACTTGTTGCTTGGAACTCAAGCAAGCTTTCCTTTAGTTTTCAAGAAGCATCTGAACTTCTGAAATTCATACCCTTGGTGAATGTATCAGCCGCCCATTCATCCGGAATAGGCGAGAGCAACATCCTCTCATTCTTAAATCGGGTAACGAACTCTTGCAGCAAATCAGATGCTCCTTGTGCAATTTGACATATGAAGGCCTTTTGAGCCAGCACCCTTCTCGCCCTAGCATGAGCCTCAATAAGTGTATCCATGGACATCTCAAAGGAATCTATGTGTCACTCTCCAACGACGGGAAGCGCGACTGGCACACAACCGAGTGAACCTGGTCAAGCAAGCCTATTTAGCCTTTCCTATCCAAATAACTAATTATCCAAAAAAGAGTGCATCACCATTTCTTGAACAAGGTAGAGATCAGTTATACAAATATATAAACGTTGCCAGTTCATTTTTTTTTACTTATACACATTACAGCATAGACAAGTTTCCAAAAGTACATACATTTAGCAATCTAGTGGGGAAGAGTTGTAAAATACAACTGGATCCAATGAAAATCCTGACATCCATACATGCCTCACATAAACATCTACGGAGCCTCTAAGGATACAAAAGACCAACATGACAATGTATGCAATGAGGCCCCGTCTTTACCTCAAAATGTTGAAATGTATACAAAAGAAGAACTACGTAACCCCTGTCGGGGCTCACCAATACCGCAATGAGGAGATAAAGAAAGCACCACTATCTGCGATCGACATTATTTGCGATGGAACAACTACATTTATTCAAAGATGTAGCACCTCTGGCAAAAGGACGCTAGTACTGTAAAATAGTACTAGTATGAAAGGCAAGCACCCATCTTAGTAGGATAAACAATAAAACAAACAGAACTCAATTATAGTAATCAATAAGTACTTCACGTGATTACAAAGAAAACACATAATAAGGATCACATAGTTCTGATTCAATCTTTCCATCTCATTAGGTTAGTAATCTTTAGTGCCAAGTGCCACAACCCACAATGCCACTGTATTTTTACATAGAGTATTGTCTTGGCCCGACTGGCTAAGCCATCCCAAATGAGACATATCCAAATTCACAATAATAATAAGAAGAAATCCAACATAAATTCACCATGTGTACAGCATGGCATCTGATCTCGGCCCAATCGGCTAAGCAAACTCACTTGGGACATAACATCTTTCAATTATTCATTTAATTCATACGTCTTTCCATCTTCCATTACATGGCAAAACAACCCCAATTATTAAGTAGTTATTGGCACTTGGATACATTTTATAATTCAAGTCTTTCCCATTTTATTTTTGCAACTAACGATATCATCCATGTCGATAAATGATATCATATAAGGCATGCGCACATAAGGAAAGAAAAAGTTTGGAGAACATAATCACATTTTCAAATAACATGATTTTCGAGTAAACACTTAGAACAATTATGGAACATATATCTTCCAACCAAACTCATTAAGGAAGTCAATCTAATACGAAAGACTTGAAACTCACGCCACTTATTCAGACACAAGAGTTCAATCTTAAGAAGAAGAGGGTTAGCCATACACACCTTAATTGAGACTTTCCCTAATTCCTTTGAAAAGTTTCGGAACCTTCAGCACCTTCAATCTATTTAACAACGTAGCACAATTGAACCCATCATTAGGAAATTTTTCTTAGCCCTAGCTTACTTGAGCATTATATCAACCATTTTGTGTTCGTTAGGGTCTCATTACCTATTTTTAGTGGATGATTACCCCAACCAATTCCCCATTCTTTTCTATCTTTGTTTTAGCACTCCCCCACATTCCATAGGATCATATGAATGCAAAGTAACCACCATACTCCCTATGAACTACCCCATTTGTTGTCCATTTCAGATACAATATGGAATTGAGAGTTTGGGTGATAGAGGATTACCTCTTGGAAGGGGGAGCTAAGTCCCTTGCTTGTTAATCTTCAAGATATTTAGGCTAGGATTTGATGAACAATTGATGAAGACCCCTCCTCTTATCTTTGATCCTTATCCCTCACTCTAATTATCAGAAAAATATGATGAAAATTGTCTAAGGGGAGTGATTTAACGGAAGGGGGAGGGGGGGGGGTCAGTTTTAAAATTAGGAAAATGGGTGCCACGACACAGGTTTGTTGGTTATGCGGTCCGCAAAGTAACCTTAGAAAGAGAATTCGGAAAGATAAATTGTATGACTGTGTATGCGACTAGTATGCGGTCCGCATACCTATTCTGCGGTCGCATAATGCACCGCACTCCCCTTCACAGAAGTTTGGGGAAGATTTACGATCAACATGCGGCCCATAAAGTGATTAAGTGATCGCATAATTGGGCCGCATAACGCACCTCAAAATTGGCCAACTTTCTACTTCACTCTACGGCCATTACGTTGTCTGCGGAGTTATTACGCGACCACATAATGGGTTGCATAAACGTGTTCTTTAGAGAAAAATTTTTCCACTAACTCCGTAGGGTACTGTTCAATCTACAGATTCCAAACTATTACAACATCATAGAACTATTACATGGTTATTCAAATAGATGAGGGTACCTCTTTTCATTTCATTCTATGCTTCCCAAGTAGCTTCTTCGACTTTCTTGTTTTGCCATAATACCTTTTACGGATGCAATTTCTTTGTTTCTCAACATTCGGACCTGTCTATCGATAATAGCAACCGGGATCTCTTCATATGACAATTATTTACTAACCTCAATGGTCTCAACCAGCACAATAACAAACAGATCTCCAACTACCTTCTTCCATATGGACACATGAAATACCGGGTGTACTAAGGACATTTCAAGTTATAGCTCAAGCTTGTAGGCTACCTGACCTATCCTTTGAATCATTCTATATGGGCCGACATACCTCGGACTCAGTTTCCCCTTCTTTCCAAAATGCATGATCCCCTTCATGGGAAATACCTTCAAGAACACCCAATCATCTTCCTTGAACTCCAATTCTTTTTGACGAACATCAAAATAGGATTTTTGCTGACTCAAAGAAGTTTCCAACCGCTCTTTTATAATTTTAACTTCTCCATAGCTAGATACACATGGTCTCGTCCTATTAGCTTAGCTTCCCAAACCTCGAACCACCTAATCGGTGACCTATATATTCAACCATACATGGCCTCAAACGGCGCCATCTGAATAAAGGCGTGGAATTTGTTTTTATAAGAAAATTCTATAAGCGGAAAATAATTATCCCAGGTACCCTTGAAGTCAAGTACACAAGCACACAACATATCCTCAAGTGTCTGAATTATCAGCTCTGCTTGCCTATCAGTCTGCGGATTGAGAGTTGTGTTGATATTTACCTTTGTACCCAAACCATGCTGAATTTCTACTAGAAATTAGCTGTGAACTTGGCCCCTCGATCCGAAATGATGGAAGGGGAGTTCCTTAAACCCTGAATATATACTTTCTATACAATTGAGCATACTATTCTGTAGTGCCGGTGGATTTAACTGGTAAGAGGAGTGTTGATTTCGTGAGTCGATCTACGATAACCCATATTGAGTCAAACATACATGGAGTGCGCGTTAACAACACTACAAAATCCATATTGATCATTTCCCATTTCCACATTGGAATTTTCAGACTTTGAGCTAACCTCCCCCCCAGGATTTATTGCTCGGCGTTCACTTTTTGGAGTAGAACGATAAGAAATGACGAAGATAACCAGCTTTTCGAACTCCCTGTGTTGATGTCATACTGATGACGTAAGCCTCCATGATAACCAAAATGTACCATCATTTCATTTCTCCAGAATCATGCAAATCATTAAGGTTTCTCATTATCCAAAGCTATAACGTTGCCGCCGGTTCAGCTCCCAAGGATACATTAAATGGCATGCCGTTATGACTTTCGAAGACAGTAATGGCACCATCGGTTACTGTGCCGCCCTTCCTATAAATAGGAGCCTCTTGGGACCAATCTTTCATCCAACTGTCTTCTCACATTTATCCATCATTCTCTTCTCACCACCCTTATCAGTTGCCATCCACCATATTTGAGTCACATGGCCTGAAGATTACACAACAACATTTCTATCATCCATGCCACGACCTATCTCATGGACTTTCTTTTTTCGAGCGAGATTATAACGTTTTATTATTGTTGTCGTTTTTGTTGTCGTTGTTGTCATTGGTTCAGGGCGACGAAGTAGGGGGCTAATTTCTCCTGGTTCGGGGAAATATTTGTACTCTACAATGATGCTCACCTTCCCCGATTACCCGATGTGGTGCCTCACTCTTTTTCTTTCCATGGAGTGAGGCAGTACTATCTACTAACTGTTGCAACCCGCACCGGTGTAACGTTATTTTGCTCTCCTCCACCACTTTCCTCTTCTTCATCTTTCCTCTTGAAGATGTCGTCCTGGAGGATCGAGATAAGACTCCCAAGGAGATGGCACACTGAAGATATTGCTAGTGTGGATGCACCCCCTGGATAGGCTAGGCTCTAGGCTTTTAGTAGATGTGTACCTTTTGGCTTCTTTGTTTTTGTGTAAGGACCCCCCATTTTCTTCTGTATTAAAACTTTTATGAATATAAAGATGTTTCTCCAATTTTGTTATTGATGTTTGCTATAGTTCCTTTTATTTGTGTTTATGGAGTCTTTGAATGCATGACTCTATTGGCTACTGCCAATATTGAGACTAGGGTGAGTATTTTTGCTGACCTTTGATTGATTAATACGGTCCACTAAGAAACCCTTTGTTGTTCCTTGAGTCAATCCTGGATTGGAACGATAAGCTCGGGAAGTTGGGCCTTGACTACTAGTTAAAAAGAAAATAGTGCTTCGAGCCTTAAGATCGAGATTTAGCATTTAGACCTTGCTATAATCTTTGAGGGGGAAATTTGCTCGGAGTCCCGATGATAGTGACTGCCTTTAAGCTTTCGAGAGCAACCCCTGGTGGATGTTCATTCAAACCCGGGCCACCTGGAGACTTGATTTAAACTTAGTGTAGATAGCCTTAAGGTGGTGTAGATAGATCCGAACAAGGGTTTACCGAAACAGAGATGGTCCCAGGGGTAAAGTCCATACGGGTGGAGTTTCAGTGCTTATTTCCTTCTTGTGAAGAGCCTCCGAGATTGGTTACTATTTTGAGTTTTGTAATGATGCCAATAGCTTTTGGAGCCTAGCTTCTATTTGATGGAAATCCTCTAGGTTGGATACTACCTTAGGATTCGAGACGATGTCACTAGTTTCTTAAAGCCTAACTTCTCTTTGATAGAGTTCGTCGAGGTCGGGTACCACCTCGACACTTGCGATGATGACTTTGCTTTTTATAGCCTATCTTCTCTTTGATGGAGGTCCTTGAGGTCGGGTACCACCTCGAGACTTCGGGTGATGTTGTTGGCTTCTAAAGCCTAACTTGCCTTTGATTGAGGTCCTCGAGGTCGGGTACCTCCTCAGGACTTGCAATGATGTCATTGCCTTCTAAGAGCCTAACTTCCCTTTTATTGAGGTCCTCGAGGTCGGGTAGCTCCTCGAGACTACCTCCTTGGGAATTGCAATGATGTCGCTGGCATAATAGAACCTGACTTCCCTTTGATGGAGGTCCTCAAGGTCGGGTACCACCTCAGGACTTGTGATGATGCCATTGGATTCTTAGAGCGTAACCTCCCTTTGATGGAGGTCCTCGAGGTCGGGTACCATATCGACACTTGTAGCGGCACGCGGATATTCGACCCCAAAACATTATGTGGTGTCTCCTAATGTACGATATGGCCGCAAAGCTATCGAGGATATTTCACCAGTGCAGCTTTGCAAAGTTATATCGGTCTGTGTTTTTAATCGGCCTCTGAGGGAGGCAGATCGACACTGTTTTTTTCCATACATAGGGTTGTTTTTTCTCTTTTGTAGTTCCTAGCACTCTATGTAGCTACCCTTCTGATCATGTGTTAAGCCTTTCATTATTCCAGTGCTAACGCACTTGCACAAATTCCTACTTTATTTCTCTAAGTTTTCCACAGCCATGACTGCTACATTAGGGTTTGTCTGGCCGAGAGGGGAGAGTTTTACCTCTGGTTATCAGGACCAGCGAGAGAAAACCGTGAAAATTACTTCTTTGATTGGAGAGGAACACCTTGGGTTAGTGATAAAAGACTGCGAATGGGTGGATAAGGTAGTGTTACAAATACTTTCCCCAGATAAGGGCATCACGAATTGTGTCGATGGGTTTGTCAACGTGTACATGTATCCATTCACACTTGGCCCCCTTGATTGGGTTATGCTCAACTTCTATTTAAAGTATCAGGTTCCCTTAGTGCAGATCCACCCTTCATTTTGGCAAATAGTGTTGATGATGAGATATTTTGCGGAGAAGGTGGGGTTTGCAGTTACGCTCAGTCATCTTATCAGGTTGTACCGACCCATTCACCATTGGGGTCTACTAACCTTGTAATGTCGATCGACCACTCCTTTTATTGTTAATGATGAGGAAGATGGAGATTGGGAGTGGATGATTTGATTCGTCCACGTACAGACCACTGACATTATCCCATTGGAGCTTATGCTATTCCCTGAGGAATGGAATTATGCACGTAAGCGGTACATTTCGTGCCTTCTCAATTTTGTTTTTGGCGAAGGTTGGTTTCATAAACACGCTTTCTTTTCCTTTTTCGCAGCGGTTTCATGGGTGCCGGGCAATGTTCCTGATCTACCGTATTATGTTGAAAGTTGGCGACACACTCGACTTGCGATGAGCGGAAGTGGCGTGCTTTGTCCTGGTGTAGAACAAAAGCAAAACATCATAGTGTGTGTTGTGCAATTTTTCAATTCCCTTCTTTCACTTGGAAAGGTACTTTCCATTTCCACGTATTAATCTTGTTGTTATAGGCATCGGAGAACCTTCCGAGGCTAGGCCTCGCCCATTTTGAGAGGGGGAAGGGTCGCTAGTTTTGAGGCTAAAGAACGGCAACAATAAGTGAGAGATGCCTTTACAGGGCGATGGCTCTCAAAGCAAGGCGATATTGGACAGGGGCTTCGTAGCGGAAACATTATCTGAGCCTGCCGCGCCCGTGGTTCCTTATTTTGGAAAGGTGGTTTTGCTATTGATGTCTCCTTCTTTTTCCATCGAAAGTCGTTTAAGGGATATTATAAACCCGGGGTCGCATATACCGAGTGACCGTGCCTTGACCGAAGTCGACCCTTTCAGAACTGAGGGAGCTAGGTTAGCAGATGTGTGCTCCTCATTCAAGGAAGCCCAACGGCTTCACTTCATGTTGAGTTTCGGCGTAGACCTTTTGAGCTTCGCACCTTCCCTTCCTTATTGGGTTTTATTTTTTACGCCTTCGACAAGCTTAGTACGGGATGCTTCATCGTGAAGCCAGGCTATGGAAAGCTCTAGATGAGGAGAGATCCCTTAGGATCCTTTGCGATGAAATGGAACTCGAGTTGGCACACTTGTGGTATGAGGTGAACCGGAGCTTGAATTATGAGATCTACTTGAAGGAGCAGGTAGTTTTCTATCTCAAGTAAATGTGTGTTCCACCTCCTAGCTTATGAGGCTAATGCTTTATTTATTTCCATTGCAGAAAAAGATGGAGGCCCTGGAGCGCCTTCGAGATATAGGTGGTCGAGCCAAGGTTCAAGCTTTTGAAGGGAAAGGTGCTCTAGAAAAAGTTCCTACCTTTGAGGCTCAACTTTGCTTATCTCGTGACAATTGCTCGGTTCAAACATATGTGATTATGAAGCTCGAGTCCGAAGGTCAAGGCTAAAATCGTTGATGCCCGGGTTGAAGGCATAATGATCCGAACTAAGGCTGACAAGAAGATGACGATCTATTTAAAAGATGCTGCCGATGCCTGGGGGCGAACCACAGAAGGAATACCAGTATCATTTGAGACCATTGGAGGGTGCCCTCATGGGATGAGCAGGTTGGGCACAGGGCGTTGGTAACCTCACCTGACTTGGGGATCAACTCAAGGATCCCAGGGATTGCACGTGGTGGTTCCTTACAATTAGACCAGGCATCCCACATTTTCAATATGCGGAGACGCAATATTTTATTCTCTTCAGTAGCTGCTGATTCTAGCTATAGAATAGCCGATGCCGGGCTATCCTCAGAACTGATGTTTGGTTGACTTCTTGCGGAGGCCATCTGTGCCTTTCGATCTTGTGAAGGAGACGATGCTAGACTAACGATAAAACCAACCACCATAACCTGGCTGCTTTGCACACCCAACAACATTATTAGTTTTAAGACACTTAACAGATAGGAAATCACATATTTTGATAGAATGCACCTAAACAGTTAAACGTTTTTATCATGTGTTCAAACGGTTGCATGTTTCATCCCAGCCTTAACAAGACTTTTTCACTATGTACCTCTTTTCTTTTATTTCTACCTCTCTTAAATCACTGAAGATTTTTGATATTGTTTATGTTGCTCTTTTATTGTTGGCACTCTTTTTTTCTTTTTGTTTGTCACTTTTTTAATTCTTGTCGCTCTCTTTTATTTATTTATTTATTCACCCTTTGCTTTTCTTTTTTTCACTCAATTTTTCTCTTTTTCTTTTTTTTTTTCCGTTTATTTTTCACTCAATTTATTTTATGACTATGTTCGAATCCGATGGGGACTGCCTACGTTTCATGACCCCGCATGAATCATATCTTGCGTAGTTCGGGAAAATTAGGAAAGGTGTAAATAAACTAACTCTTTTTTTTGTTTACTTTTCAAAAACCCAGACCATGAAAGCTTTAAGTCAAAAGAAAAATATTTTTGATTTTTGATTGTTTTCTTTTTGATGATTTTTTAAATTTCTTTTGGAACATTCTAAAAAAATGCTTTA
Source organism: Nicotiana glauca (assembly GCA_026770625.1). Classification (NCBI taxonomy): domain Eukaryota; kingdom Viridiplantae; phylum Streptophyta; class Magnoliopsida; order Solanales; family Solanaceae; genus Nicotiana; species Nicotiana glauca. Next base: position 73,106 of record MU754400.1, read on the forward strand.
AAAGAATAAAGGAAATATTTTTTTTCGGATTTTTTTTATTTTGATTTGATTTTTAATTTTTGAAAGAAAGACTTCTAAGAATATCTTTTCTTTTGATTTGAATTTTCAGAATTTCAAAGTAAAAGGAAAATATATTTTGTTTGAATTTTTATTTATTTTATCTTTTTCTAAAGAAGAAAGAAAAATCATTTTTGGATTTTGGATGTTGCCTCTAAATTTTAGAAAGAGGGACTTTTAAGGAAATATTTTGGATTTCTATGTTTATTATTTTTTTTTTACAAAAATACATCTAAAGAAAATAAAATATTTTTGGACATTTGAAAATTTTCATGCACATTTACAAAAGAAAGACTTCTAAATAAGAAAAAAGTATTTTTGGATTTTTGTTCCGGATTTTTTGGGCTTTTTTTGGAAAAATACTTCAAAATGAAGGAAACACGTATTTTGTATTTTTTTTTTATTTCTTATTCCATATGAAAGACTTCAGAAAGAAGGAAACTATTTTTGAGTTTAAAAATTTCTATTATTTTTTTTAATTTTCTAAGGAAACATTCCTAAAGAAAGAACTAAAAGAAAATATATTTGGACTTTTTGAAAATTGGGGTTGGAACCGATGAGGTTTGCCTAGGTATCTCACATCCGGCAAGAATCAGACCCGCGTAGTTCTGTCAGTTTTGACGGAACAGAGAAAACATGACTTATTTTAAAATTTTGGTGAATTTTTAAATGACTTTCCTTGTTTTTTCAGAATTTCTGCAAAGTGTCAGAATTTTCTAAATACCTTCCTTTCTCTTTTTTTTTTAATTTATTTTTATTATAGAAGCCGGTCAACATACAAGCCAAACAAATAGATGCACAAGTAGTACGTAAGATGCATCAGGATGGTCTTTTTTAATTTGGGTACGTATGTCCTAGAGGGACCTAACCCCTGTGTTGAGTCCCCAAGGTCAAATGCACGTGTGCAAACAAACGTTCCTACTAGGGATCCAGTATGAGGTTATGTTATTCTAGGTTTAGAACCTGGGGTTGTGTTCTAGACCTGGCTTACCAAAGCGAACAAACTCGAGTCGAGGAGGGGACAACGTACCGGGAGCACGAAAGTCTGTCCGGCCTTACTGCTTGCTTTGCCCCGTTCTATTTGGTATAACTTCTAACAGAAAAAGTGGCCCACGCAAACGTATGCACCATTTTCAGAAGACCCAGGGAGAAGAGTGTTTTCTAACAGTTTAATATACAATTCAAATAATATCAAAGCGGTAAAAATCATCATTTAGCATATTAGGTACACAACAATACAGTAATATCAACAATAAAGCCAAATAAATATCACATTAATAAGATCGAATTCTTGAACCCTGAACCAGAAGTTCTGGGTTCTTATCCCTAGCAGAGTGTCATAGCTGTCACACCTCATTTTTACATCCCGGGAGGGTATATAGGAGTTTTTCCAATTAAAGTGACATAAATAGAAATGGGATTATTTTATTTATTATAGTCGCCACTTGGAATATTTTATTTGGTGTCCCAAGTCAGCGATTTATTTTTGAATCCCAAATCGAGGAAATTTTTGACTTTATTTAAACATATGCGAACAAGTAATTCTGTTAGCCCGGGAGAAGGTGTTAGGCATTTCCGGGTTCCGTAGTTCTAGCACGGTCGCTTAGCAATTTATACTTGGCTTAAATTATCTAATTAATTATTTTAGGACCTATGTGCATTGACCATTTTACCGCTTTTAATCACTTGATTTACTCGTACTTGAAGAATTGAGTTACGCGTACGTATCCTGTTTTCTTTTAGCACATCAAAATCATGTCATGCGAACGTGTCCACGATTAATAATGCTTTTGTTGATTTTATTAAGAAAAGTTTGGTTGAAGTTGCGCAAACGCATCCCTCGGATTAGTTTTAGAGTTAAATTTGCAATTATGTTACGCACACGTATAATTGCAATACTAATCTAAATCGGTCTTAAAGCTCGATTGTTCAAGTACAACGTTTACGAGGGCCATGAAAGTTTAATTGATAGCACACCTCGATTTTAAAAAAGGTTTGAAATAAGTTCATGAGGGCCGTGTGTTATTAAAAGGAAAATTGCACACCTCAAATGGTTTTAGAAGAAACTTCTTTAATTAAAGTGTTTCTAAGGATGTCTTCATTTCAAAACTAACATGAACTTAACAAAGATGTTATTTACTATAACCTAGGCTTATTTTTTAAGTCATTTTTGGTAGAGAAAAAAGGGTCAGCGGCATTATCATGTTTAAGCAATTCAGCCCTAAGAGCTGTCTATGGGCCTCCAAGTCGGCCCAAGAAAATAGAACTTCAAGTTCTTTTGACCAAGTCCTAATTTTAGTTAATCCTTACCCACATTGGGCTCATACTAGGCGGGCCTATTTACGATTATCTACATCCTGGCCTATCTACCTTTTACACAATATATGAGAATTAGTGAGGGAAAAAGCTAAAACAAAATCATTTTTGCTAGAAAAAACTGAAACACAAGGCAAGTTTTTGCAAGTTAGTTTGACTATATTAATTTGCAAGATGTATCAAATGTATATTGGTAATTAATGAATGAAAAACAACTGTTGCTGGTTAAGCTGTGAAGTCCAACTATCCAGTCCCAAAGGCCAAGATCAGACTTGCTCAGATGGGCCCAAGACTTAGGCCTTCTTAAAAATTGCAAAAAGAAACAACAGTGCATGCTAGCAGGAAAAAATTAACACTATCAAAGAAATTAAAACATTATGACTGAAGCTATAGGTAAAGAAACTCAGGTATTGTGAGAGATGGAATAGCCTTAGCACCACTGTAATTTCAGCATACAAAACTTAACAAAAACATACATGAACAATGTAAACAAAGGGAAACACTTTATATTCATCTGCAAGTCTCAATTTCATCGGAATAAAATAGGAAAAAAGGTCATATGTACCTTGAAGTAACAGTTAAGTATCAGCAAAATGAAGATGAGAGTGTTAGAGGAATTTCAGAAGCAGAAACAGCAACATTGAACAAACAGCTTCACCAAACAAACAGAATCAAACTTCTTACCCCAAAACAAACCAGCCGAAACCAGAAAATATTATTATTGGACCAAGAAGAAACCTGTATGTTCAAACCATGTTTCATAACTTGTGAGGAATAAGGGACTTTTAATTTAGGCGTCTACACCGAGGGTATGCCCTTTCGGTATTCTTACAAATGCGACGTATAACATAAACTTCGGGATTTTCATGCCTGTTGAGGTCTTACAGTTTGTCATGCCTATTGGGGTCTTACAGTTTTATTTTGGTGATGTAAAATGGACAAGGTTATACCGAGTCTGCCCGCTAAGGTTCTTACAGTTTGGATTTTCCAGCGTATGGCGATTGACGTCAATCTCCGAGTCATTAAGTTGTTCAAGCGTGAAGACTGCTTCTTGTGAACTCAGAGCTACATTATAGGGGCTTTATGAGCTTGAAGTTCCGACTCTGAGATCGTGCGAGTGCCGAATTGAAGGCATTAAGTCTTCGAGTATTTCGGAACGCATCTACTTCGAGTATTTCGGAACGCATCTACGGGAGTCCTGTGTGACAAGAAAGTTCCACCATTACTAAAAGGTAAGTTCTATAAAGCAGTGGTTAGGCCGGCAATGTTATATGGGACCGAGTGTTGGCCGGTTAAGAATTCACACACTCAGAAGATGAAAGTAGCAGAGATGAGGAT